>JAOBRB020088625.1:0-14181 GCA_027575285.2 Zoanthus pulchellus
CTACTAGCCTCGTTTTGAGTAACATATTCTTTTGAAAGGTTAACCCAAGAACGAGGCTAGTTAGGCTAATTTGAATAGAGACAAAAGGATATTAAAGCGGCCGTCATTTATGAATAAGGTCTATAAGGGCAAACTATAACAGCTGGAATAGAACAAACCTTTCCGGTTTTCATTTCCACTACTACACATCCCAGACTCCAGATATCTGAGGCACGACCATATCCGGCACCTTTATCCATTGTGATAACCTCGGGAGCAATATACGCTGTCAGACAAAGACCATACGAGTGAGATTTTTCTTTGTAGATGTTGAGTAATGATATAAGTTTAATTCTTGCGGGATGAGCTTATCAAGATGAACTCGAGTATTGACAACAAAAACATGCTTCTAGCCAACTTGAAGCCATTGCATTTGACATTATGAAAACGAGAAAATACATACTGACGTTTCGGACGTTAGTCCTTCGTTGGAGTAAAACAGTAATATTTTTATACGGTGTATAATTTACTAACTTATTACTAAATTGTTTCATTAGAAACACGGACGCTGCTCACACTAGTTTAGGGTACTACTTCGTGTAGAGGACACAGAATTTAACAAGATTTGTGATTGGCTAAAGTAAGGTTGGGGTAAGCTTTATCTTTCATTTGATTGGTCCATATATTATTTCGGGTATTACTTCGTGTAGAGGTCACAGAATTTAACAAGGTTTGCGATTGGCCGAAATAAGGTTGGGGTAAGCTTTATCTTTCTTTTGATTGGTTCAAAAATCTGTGTCCTCTACACGAAGTAAAAGCCCTAGTTTATCGCTAGTAAGTTCTCTCATTAGGCACTATGCCTGCGTTGGTAGTGGCCGGGATTCACTCTCTTCAAATTACCACAGAAAATAGTAAGCCTGATTGCTAGCAGTCCTGGAGAGCTGATTCTTATAGTAGAAAGCTAGGACTTACGCTGTTCTCTTGGTCTTATTAGTAGCTGTTTTGGAATTTGTAGGCTTTATCAGCAAGGCCTAGCATAGAAAACAGGCTCTGGTTCCCAAAACGTGTATAAGCGCAACGATAAAGGGTGTGCTTCAGTTTTATCGCTATTTAGAAAGCATTTTATCAGGTTTAAACTTGAATAAGTTTGCTTTCAAAGTTCTTTCTCATATATATTCTACATATTAAAGCAAACAAAATGACTTATGACATTTGCTAATTTGCATCATAATCGCTAGCCAGAGAACTCGAATCTTCTCAAACGCGTGGCATCTCTACCATGTATCTCAACTGTCTGACAATTTGCCTACTTGTCCTTCTTATCGGGATCTTTTTAGCCAACCAAAAGTTCTTTTGATATGGAAGATTTAATGGTGAATCTAATGACCCTTTTCATGCAAGCGTGACATTGATAAATAATCCAGTTTTCAAAAATCGAATTGCATCATCATATTTGCCACACCAATAACAGTAAAAATGATGAAATTACTCAAAAATACGAACATTTTAAGCTGAACACTATCGCGTTATTTTTGAAAGAAAATATTAGTTTAGCATGACAAAATGAGACTTGCAGGGGATTAGATGCCCTCCCAGCCTTGTTATCATGAAAAACCCATGCATTTTGATATCAAAATTTTGCCAAAATATTCATCTTGAAGTGTTTCACATCTTCTCCCATTTTTGAGCACTCTGAAGGAAACTATGTATTCATACTATTATCATATTATGATCGTAGAAGCACCAAAGAAATTGTACACATTTCAGATATACGAAAACCTTTTTTATTCTATTCATGTTTCGACATTGTCAAAATGTCATTTTCAGTTGAAAGTGAAAAAAACCGTTACAAATTTCGAATATAAAAACCTAGAATGATTGACAACTACATATTTAAACTTATAATCGGAATGTGTGAAGTAACTACAGAAACCGGAGAGAAGCGCTGGCCCCATGGGCCACAAGGCTCGTATAAGGATTTAGATAGCTAGCTACTTGAACGTTAAGTTCAGATTTTTCTCTAGCGATGTGAAAGCCTTCCTTTATTTTAAGTTTTATATATGATTTATCGGAATCTATAATTTTAAAACAGTTTGGAGAAGCGTCATTTTTAGTTAGGATTTCTACTTAAATGTTTACAGATGTGAGAGATTTTTCAGAAGCCAAATGCTCTTTTATCCTAAATAACATGTTATGATTAAAAAAGGTTTTCGTATATCAGAAATGTGTATGCTACTATTGATGTGAAAAATGTGATAATGCAATTCGTTTTTAAAAACCAGAATATTTCTCAAAGTCATGTTTGCGAGATAAGGGTCTATTTTTTCCAGTTAATAAACTAAAACTGAAACTGTGACAAAGGTATGTATGAGGAAGGGTCGATTATTTAAATTGAAGGCTCATCTTAAAAATATCTAACCCCTTGGATTGACATGGTTGGCGCGGTTGTGATATTTGTGTGACCTTCTCTTCCACCTAAGCCAACTCAGCTTTCCATCCTTCCGGGGTAGGTAAATGAGTACCAGTGTCTGCTGGGAGCTAACCTGCGATGGATTAGTGTCCCGTCCAGGGGGAGTCAAGGACTCTCATCCGCTTAACACTACTAGGCTCGTAAAAAGACTTTTGTACAAGTCAATTACGCTACTCACCTACTGTCCCTCGGATGTTGCTTATTTCTCCATGCATGGTGTGCACAGGATTCTTCAGTTTTATGGAAGAACCAAAGTCTCCAAGTTTAATTAGACTTCCACCAGATGACAGAAAAATATTGGCTCCTACAAGGAATATCAGGGAGTAACTAGCGAATATATGTTGTGTTTCAGCTTTGTTTTTGGTTAAGATTTTTTCAAAACAGTTAACGTTTTCAAACCAATTAATTTTTTACAAACCGTTCTGATTTATATCTGTATATATTGGATCAGTTCGTCTTTTTTTCAAAAAAGTTTTTCTTCTCATTTCGAGACCATTAACTAGTGATGATAGCTAGGAAACCTGTTGTGCTAGCAACGGTTGCTAGCGTGGTTAAGTGGAGATGAAACCGGAATACAGTTCCAAACAAATCCAAAAGTCATTAGTTCAGCATTTGGTGTTTTCAAAATTAAAAAAAAAGAAAAAAGTGTTTGTATGAAGTAAAAGATAGTACGAATAAAACGAAAAACAGAAAAATGGAAAAAAAACAGGCAAAATGAAATTGGTTGATGGAATATGAAGAAGGAATTTCCCAAATTTCCCGCTACATTCCTAAATTAAAATAGAAAATAAAAGCTTTCTTAAAATTGCTCCTAAAAACCCGATATCAACTTAAACAAAAACTTTTTGTCACACATTTAATGCTTGGCTGTGGTGATTCAATTTTAAAATGTGTAGTTAAAAGCGACCAATTGATTGTATTTCACATTCATTAGCACATCTGAACATTTTAATGAAATTTAAGCTTCACAAGTTCCAAATCAACATCACTATCATCATCTTCGTCGTCATCATAATCGTCACTATCATTATCGTCATCATCATCATCAACACCATTATCATGGTCGTCGTCATCATCATCACTATCATCACCATCATCATTATCATCATCACCACCGTCACCACCATCATCATCATCATCACCACCATCATCATCATCATCACCATCACCGTCATCACCATCATCATCGTCACCATCACTGTCATCATCATCATCGTCACAATCACCATCATCACCATCGTCGTCGTCGTCGTCATCATATGGTCGTCATCGTCATCATCGTCGTCGTTACCGTCATCATCATCATTATCATGGTTATCGTCAACACCATAATTCTGAAATATTTTAAAAACTATATTAACATGATTGTATAACCTATATATATTTTAAACCATGTACTTTCCCTCAGTGTACGTTTTTATCATGTTCGATCCACGTAGACGATATTAAATTACATGTACAGCAATGACATTTATGATTGTATATGGCATATTCCTATAAAAACGTTTCCCATATCTACCTTTAACATCTCTGTGAACTATTCCATGTTCATGCAGCACATTTATAGCTTCCAATATCTGAGCTGTATAAACTCTGATCATGTCTTCGGGAAGTCCCAGTTTAGCAACATCCTGAATGGTTCCATCAGCACAATACTCCATAAATATGAACATTTCATCCTGAAGGGAAATAAAAATTTCCTGTGAGTGGAATCAACCATTTCTTTTACAGTTTATCACAATTTACGAAGCATTCCAAACTGCATCATTACATCTAAATTGGTCTTCTATAACTCTCTTCTTCATGGTCTAACCAAGTACTCCATATAGAAACTACAGAATGTGCTTCATGCAGCTTTACACTTCTAGGTATGATAATATTACACCTATACTCGCCGAGCGTCATTAGTTACCAATAGAAAACGCATAATTTACAGATTCTGTCTACTTACAAAGCTCTCCATGGTCAAGCCCTTACATACTGTACATTTCTGAACTATTGGTACCCAACAAGCCCTTGAGAACTTTACGATCCTCTAGATGGGGCTCCAAATTTATCGGTCGCATTTGCGACTAAATTTTTCTATTTGCGACTAAAATTTCAACAATGCTCGTTATTTTGCAACCAATTTATATCTAAAAAAAATAACCGCCAGAAGTTACAATCTTACAACTACTTTTCAACTCTGATTCTTATGACTAAAATTTTGCAACCAGTCGAAAAATGCAACCATGAAATCTTTTTAATTTCCAGCCTTGTCTAGTGCACTCCTTACAACTAATAACGTAAAACTCAAGAATTATGATTGTGAGTTTCTGGTCTGTGCATCCTAACTCTGGAACATTCTACCGAAACATAACAAATCTGTAGAATCTATTAACTGCTTTAAGCCTCAACTTAAGAACTATCTTTATAAACAATCTTATACTTACTTCTGAATTTCTATTTCAATTATATTTATTTTTTCATTTCTTAGTTTTTTCTCTAGTAAAATAGACCTCTAGCATGTACTAAAACCAGTCAAAACGTAGAATGCCTATTAGACCGTTAGAAAGTTCATACTAATGTTTATCATAAACTCTTACGCGGTGTAGTTCCACTCCATAGTAACTAACTAAGCTGGGATGGTGAATTCCTTCAAAGTTCTTGATCTCATCTGCCAGCTCACGTATTTCGCCATGATCATTGGGATGAATTTTTATCTAGAAATTTAAGAGCAAAAACATCAAACTCGATGTAATTTATAAAGAACGAAATGAAAAATCTAGTCGAGATTTTCGCCTTGCTTTTTTAAAAATACTTCTATATCCTCAGAATAATTTACAATATATATCTTTATTTTTATTGATATTTTGTTCATTTTAATATACATTGAAATAATATGTAATCGAGATTTTCCGTCTTGCTCTTTTAAAAATACATTATATTCTCAAATAAATTTACTATATATCTTTATTATTCACCGATATTTTATTCATTTTAATATGTATTTGTATTTTACTTTATAATTAACATTTTTATTGTCAAGTCTAGCCCGCAAATAGCTGCGCTATTTGTTTTGCTATTTTTTCAGCAGCATTATAGTTATGTCTGTTCAGATATCTATTGATACTTAAACATGGTGAAGATAATTTTCTTGCACTTAATCTTGAAGAAAACGACAAGAATTTGTAAAATAAACAAAAAGCTTATTAATGTTCACTATAAGTAAATACTTTATGATTTCAACATTTACTTTGTGAAGTGATATCTATTTAGTTATATAATATTATTAGCGATTTAAAATTTGAATAATCAATTGTTATCTCTCACGCACTTTTAGCTTTTTAGTTATAGTTATAAACCCCTAAATTCGTACCCTACAAAACTAAAGTCAAGCTTTAAAATCTGTCAATTAAGTGTGACGGTGCATGTCTTAAATATACATTTTAATTTTGCAGTTGGGCCCAGTAGTTTAAAAAAGGCAGAGTCATATTATAATATTTCTTTCCAGCATAAAAATGCTAATGCGAACGATCATACAACCGTTAATAGTGTAGACCGTTACAATTTAAAACGATTGAACACTCGTTACACACCTGACAACAGAATTTCGTAATTAGAAACAATTTGCAGAGGACAGAACGATGTATTCAAAGCACTGAATACAATACAATACAATACAAAAAATTTGATTTAACGAGAGTGACATTTATAACCGTAATTTCAGTTTTCTAACTAATGGCCCTCGGTTCTTTTAAGTCCCTCGACAGAGTGATCGAGAGACTAGACCTACGGTTTAACGTCCTTCTCCAAGAAGACGCAAAAGTCTAACCATTTGCAGATGTTAGAGCAAAGGCAGCACTTTCTCCTCAATTACTTTAAGACCCTGAGTGTTGGTACGGCCGGGAATCGAACCCGAAACCTCCCGAATATAGAAAATCAAAGCACGTTTTTAGCTTGTAGAGAGCTATTGGGATCAAGTGGAAAATCAAGATGTCAGCCGTAAACATTAGAAAATTTGTAATCGGCAGAGGCATTCATGCATTTGTTCAATGGTCGTTAAAAATGCTCTTGTTAGGCTACCAATGAAAGACGTTAAATATAACACGTGATATTTCGGTGCTCGGTTCATGACTTCAGCAAACCAGCACACGTGGTTGATCACGCGTACAGCATATTAACCAATGAACAAAGTCAAGATACAAAAGGTCCCTGACAGAGTATTGTACTTATTCCACAAGCTTGCCACCGGATTCCTTTGATTCAAAAACAGGTCAGTCGCATGTAATGAAACAGGCACATTTAACAACAAGTCAAACATATAGCAAAGAACGAGCTGAGACAATCCAGATAAAGCCTTCTCCGCCCTTTAATCTACTGAACATTTCAAAATTATTAACAATGAAAACTTTTTGTCATTACTGAGCATGTCCTCACCTGTTTCATGGCCATCAAATCACCGCTGTCAAGGTTCACACAAGCATACACCTTCCCAAAACGACCCTCACCTACCCAGACACAATAATAATAATAATAATAATAATAATAATAATAATTTTAATAACATTAATAATAATAATAATAATAATAATAATAATAATAACAATAACAATAACAATAACAACTAGCTTGGAGAACATTCAAACCTTGTCAGATTAGCTTGTGAATTTTATCACTGTTTTTGAAGCTTGCGATAATTAAACGAAAGATGTGTATTATGTCACAGTGTTTTCAAAATTTCATGAGAGTAAATGGAAGAAGAGTTTTATGTTTAGACCGGACAATACTGAGAACAAAAGGTATAAATGTACTTGTTGTATGGCTTCAGCTTAATATCGGGGTGGAAAGAAAGCATGAATAAACATCCTAGTTCATTTTAACCACACATCGATCAGCTCTTCCTTGGATTGGGATCGTTTTCCTTTTGCTTAATTGTCTGTCTTCACATGGATTGATAACTTCCCGGTCTTGATTTAAAAGTTTTTGATGGAATTGTATTCTACGGTGTTCTCTGTAATCACGTCTTGTGTGTTAGCGTCTCAGGGGCTTTAACTTTACGTTAGCCGGTAAAATAAAGTCATTGTGATCAGTTTTAGCTTGTGCTACAAAAGGAAGACACCTAGCTAAAAGAGTGTTATTGTTTGTAAGGCGATTATTCAAAATCGAATCTCCGCGCGTTGGAAAGTCAACAAAACTATTCAATCCGGACAGCGTTGATATTTTTTCTAGATCGAGTTGGTTTAAATCACCTCTTCATACCACGACTCCTCTAGGATAGCTTTCTAAAAACTCGTCCAAAATTCAATAAACTCTGCCTCTGAATATTTAGGTTTTCAGTGGAGAGCAGCATTTGAAAATTAGATGGTAGTTCTATTTCTAAACTAATCGTTTCGTAAAGCTCTGATCTTTTTACTTTTTTTACATTGATGTTACTCCTGGCGTAAATGGTTACTCCTCCAATCTTCCGATTATTGTTACCAAACGATAGCGTGTAGCTTGGAATATTCACCATTGAGTCAGGGATAGTGTTTGTAAGGTGAGTTTCGCATATAACGCAGAGATCTACATCATGTGGTACCCAATGGGTACCTCTCGTTACTCTTCTTCGGAGTAAATTACCATTACACTTTGCACAAGGGAATGATAACAAGATAATCACAGTGCTTAAACATTATAGTAATATAAATGTAAATTATACACCGTATAAAAGAAAAAAAATACTTACCGTGACGTTTCGGACGTTAGTTCTTTGTCGGAGTGAAAGAAAGATAAAAAATGTTCAGTATACATGGGCAGAGAGAAGAAAAATTAGCCAATAGAAACACGGCGGCTTTTTTTCATTTTTCCCTTTATTCCGACAAAGGACTAACGATCAAAACATCAGTACGTATTCTTTTTTTATATGGTGTATAATTTACATATTTATTACTAATTTCCCCTTTACTCTGACGAAGGACTAACGTCTGAACCGTCAGTATGTATTCTTTCATTTATACGGTGTATAATTTACATATTTATTACTAAATTGTTTCTTTACAAACAATGACGCAGCTCAAACTAGTTGACTGGTAGTTATATTTTTTTTGAGGGGGAGGCCAAACCCCTTAGTATTTGTTCTTCTAAAGTATTCTTTTTTAATTATTACCTTAAGGGAAAATAAAGGTGCGGACAAACTAAGCAACATTTCATGCAACATTACCCTCAACGTTGTTGCGGCATGCATGTGTCCGCCAATGAACTTTGTAGCATGCAACATTGCACAAAACAAAACTGAAGTTGAACCGTGCTCTACTCTGCAACATTGCGTGCAACAAGATTCTCTTTTTTAAAAGACTTCTTGTTGGACGATGCTGGGATAAGCATGCCGCGCTATCAAGAGCAATGTTGAGCGACCTTGTTGTTGCACCGTGTGTTGACCTCTATAAAATATGTTGTGTGCGATGTTGTGTGAAATATCGTATGTCGGTGCGTTAAGACTGTTATTGTTGTTATATCTGATCGAAAATGAAATATCAAATACAAACCAATCTTGTTTCCCCTCTGCCACTTGAAAGGAACTCTCCTGTTGGAGATATTCGCCAGTTCACCTGCAATATCTCTGCGACGGCTGGTGACCTGACCAATAACCCGTTTATCGAAAAGACGCTGGTTCCTACTCGTTTCCAGTTTCCTCAAGGCATATCTGACTGAGTCCAGGCGTGATTCTTCAGCTACCATGCTACCAGATTGATATTGTTCGCTCTCCGTAGAATTTGCTAAAGTCTCGCTTTCCTCATCACCGCTTGTATTCTCATCTAGAAACCAAACAAAGCGATGTTACAGACCTTCAAATGATCTCAAATAACAATTAAGACATGACAAGACAAGAAAAAAGAACGGCAAGACACGGCAAGACAAGGCAAAACACGACATAAAAGGCATGACATGACAAGATATGACTGAAAATACATTACATGAGAATACTTTAATTCACATTTCACGGTTACATTTAACGAAAGACATTAAATCTATGTTTAGCTTCACATGATGTATACCTATAAACTCTAATTATAGTGTATATTGAAATGTCTAGTATGTAAAGTAACTTTAAATTTTTCTAGTTAGACACTATTGATTTATGGGCGATAAAACACAGGCCATACAACCCTTTACTTTTTTTGAAGACCAGGATAGCATCGTCTTTAATACCCCCAATTTTAGAAGTGGGGGCCGAATTAAACTTATTATTAGTGTCTCCCGGAGGCGCCGAAGGAAAAAAATTCGTTTTTCTGTTCTTTAGAATGCTGAAAAATCCTTTTTCAAGTGCGTTCAAGCAATGGATCTTATGCAAAAATTCTATCTACACATTCATTTTAACGTTACCAAAAACACTTAAAAAATAAAAGGCGACGTGCACACCACCCCCCTCCCCCCTACCACCACCACCACCACCCGCCTTCCCTGTTGTGCAGGTCATGAAATGCAGTTGAGTCTATCTGATGGAAATGTGGAACACCATATTTAACCAAAGGAACACAACGCAGCGCGTCCAGAATGGGAGGACCCTTTTAAGGGGAAGAATGGTGGACGAAAGCTAAAAGGATGGAAAGGCGGTGGAGAGAGAAGATAAAGGATGCCCAGGACAGGCAGAAAAGAAGAAAAGGCCAACCCTAAGAAATATAAGTTAAAGAAGAGGAGAAAAACTAACAAGAAAAAAAAAGACTAACAAGCGAGATAGTCTAAGCGTCATTCTTTTATAGCTGACTTTATCATTGTCCAGTCTGTTTTTTTAAGCTACAGCGGATATCAGGGGTAGCTACTTTGTCATGGTTCTGTGTAAGAGAATGAAAGTGCCGTAACTAATAACCACAGGATACCCACATGCATCGGCAGTCAGAAGGAGTTACACAGGCTACCCAAGAAGACGGCCGTTTTGAAAACTATAACAAACTAATGAAAGAAGCGTTTGCTCTATATCACTCGCCAAAGGCAAGAGCAGTAACTTCTTAGTTACAATCATTAATAGAACTTCCAACCTTGTTCATTTTCATCAAAAGCTTGCTGAACCACTGGAGAGTTTCCAGGTGGCTCTGAATGGTGACGATGAAGAAAACTTTCTGATTCAGTGTCTGTCTTAGTTGCTTTGTTTGCCGGCCATGAACCAGGTCGAAGAAGACTGGGGGGACTCTTTGTGACAAGAGGACTCTGAGGTCTTGACCCTGAATTAAGAAATATAAGAGATATTCATCAGCTCAAACGTTTTTTTTACATTTGCATCTAACAAATATAAGCAACCGAAACAAGAGCCATACAAACTGTGATAAAGTCGTAAACACTACATTAATAGTAAGTAATGAAACTTTATTATAGATTTATGCTATATACGATTATATACCTCATTGCCTACAGGTATTATACAATAGTCTACAGGAATCGAACAAGATCAATAGATGTAATGAAGAAAAACAAAAAAATATAAGACTTTTTAATTCATATCAACAATCATGTCAACAATTCATCAGTTGTGGACTGTATCATTCATTGTTTGCTACAAAATATGTAACCAGTACATTTTAAAATAATAATAATAATAATAATAATAATAATAATAATAATAAAAGTACAAATAGGACGATCATTATAACAAATAAGATATACAGACATACGAAGACAAAGAGCTCAGAAAAAATCCTATTTATTGAAACGATCGCCCTATTTGTATTATTACTAGAAGCTTTATTAAAATAAATGTGACTGCGTGATGCAGTACGAACATTGCACCATTATACACTAGTGTCATTCAGTGATTGTGCGATACAATCTGTGTGTAGCTTGCCACAATGAGTTGCCTTGGCTCAGTGGTAGAGCACCCCACGAGTGTACGGAAGCTCATGCGTTTGATTCTCATCTGGAGCTCAGAATTATTCGGAGTTCTTTGTCCTCGTATATCTTACTTAATAATAACATTAATAAAAATAAAAATAAGATAAATAGTGACAATAATAATTATCATTAATTAGTAGAAGTAGCACGGGAGCTGTTGTGTGTACAAAGCGAGTGATGCCCTTTCTAAGATTTAGCGGACAATGCCAAAGGAAAGTTAAATTTGGATAATAACTGTATGGATCTCACTTCTTTACCTGGATTTAAAGGAGTATTTCCAGTCTTTATGTGTCCTATGCAGTCATTCATTTGTATCATCAAATCCTGAAATGAAAATGATAAAATCACAATGCTTGTGGGATGTGGTTAATGAAGCCACTACATTGGGCACTATGGCAACGATTTGTTTGGCCGATTAGTCAGGTAGACGTATCGGAGGAGCAAGTCACAGAGTGTAAATGGTGCCCGATTTATATCCCGATTCAAGTCCGATCTGTCAGCTCGATTTGTAAAAATCTGTGTCCGTGCTACAGATTTCTTGAGAGTCGGTCCGATTATCAGCTGATCGAGAAAATTCAAAAATGATTCAAAATGACTAGAAAAAACGTTTATTCAAATAACGAGATTATAATAGTAGTAATATCAATGAGGGTGAAATTACTTGCCGAAAGTATTAAAGAAATTTGAGTACAAGGAGAATTTAGAAAAGTACGTTTTAGATAGCTATTTCTGTTTTCTTGTTTTTTGTTCTCAGTATCTGGTTTTCTATACAGATTACTACTTTTAATCACTCAGTTGTGGTTTGTAAAGTCTAATATTTGTTTAGAATATCCTTTCTCTAGTACGAGTTGCTAAGTTGCTAATAAAATTTTTGTTGCTAAGCGTTTCTACGCATGCGTAAAAAGTTTCCACTGCCTTAAAATAACGCTTACTCATATAATCACGCGACTATTTTCATCATCAGTCTAAATTCGTTGGATTTTGATTTACAATCTCCAACTACCTACAACGATGAGTCGCCCTACAATCAGCAATGTTAACGCACCTTAAAACTTTGCACATCAGAACATGTAAATCGCATGTCAATCGCAATACTTAGTCTTTTATTGCAAAACTATCAAAATAGTTAGTCTCCTATGGTAATACTATAAGAATACCGTCTATAAAACATTTTACGCACCTGATATTCTGCCTCCGGAAGAACATTAAGCACAGTGTTTGGATCACAAGCAACAGTCAAGAACTCAAGTCCTTGATGAACCCATCTAAATTGACATAAAATGAAAATGAATGGGTTAAAATGGATTGGATCAGGAGCCCATCTAGGCAGGAGCGAGCAACTCCCATAACAGATCTATGTCACGGCGTTTTTACGAATTGGTCTATTCTTAGGTTGCTTTCAACAGGAAATTTTAATAGAAGTTCCGGTCCCGGAGGAGTCAGACAATTCATACAAATTAACAGTGATGTTATTGATTAAATATGGATGCATGTGATGAATAACTAGAAATAAGTCGATTGGTAAATATGCCATGACACTTGAACATGGAAGTTGCTCGCTCCTACTTGTGGAAATAAAAATAAGTATTAAGTACAATATTTTAAAACGTCAATTCCTAAGGAAGTGGTTGCTCGTTCTTCCTTGTTTAATCGCTTGAAGGCTAAAATCTTGGTTTAAAACTCAAATTTTAAAAAGGAGGAAAATCGGAGCACCAGGAGAAAATCTCTCGGAATCAAATTCAGACTGACAAATCTCAGCCTATGTACAGAGCTCAAATCGTAGGTGTGGAAGGCATGTCTAACCCTTTCACACCTAATTAGTTACCAACACTCAACTTCTCCTTACATTTAACAAATACAAAACCTGACATTTAACATTTGAGAAAATGAGAGTTGATCAAACAAAGTGAGCTATTGAAGATTAAAAGTGAAATTCTCTCAAACTTGTTCAATGAAAAAGTATGAACTCAAGTTGGAAAACTTAGTAATTCAACTGGGACTGAAAGGGTTAACAACCGTACAGATGATTAAAAGTGAAACTCTCTCAAACTTGTTCAATGAAAAAGTATGAGCTCAAGTTGGGAAAACTTAATGATTCAACTGGGACTAAAAGGGTTAACAACCGTACAGATGATTAAAAGTGAAATTCTCTCAAACTTGTTCAATGAAAAGTATTGGGTCAAGTTGGGACAACTTAGTAATTCAACTGGGACTGAAAGGGTTAATAACCGTACAGATGATTAAAAAAGAAATTCTCTCAAACTTGTTCAATGAAAAGTATGGGCTCAAGTTAGGAGAACTTAATAATTCAACTGGGAGTGACAGGGTTAACAACCGTACAGATGATTAAAAGTGAAATTCTCTCAAACTTGTTCAATGAAAAGTATGGGCTCAAGTTGGGAGAACTTAGTAATTCAACTGGGACTGAAAGGGTTAATGATCACTATGACAACCTGAATCCCAAGGAAGAAAAAAATGTAAATTTTAAAGGTTTTGAATAAGGTTATGTTTTGTACCTCGGCCTGAAACCAACTCCATTGCCACATTTTGTGGTGACAAATCGCATCCATTTTCGTGCAAACGTCAGCATCTCTATGGCAAACTTTTCGTGACTCTCTCCTGAAACAATGCGGTTGAGTTCTTTGTGATACTGTAAAGAAACGAAATAGTTTTTTGCAGCACAAGTGTATATCAAGCATAATCCGCAATACATAAAAGTAAACCATGAAGGTGAAAGACAATGTTTTTTTACAATAGATGATTTAAGAATTTGCAGTTGCCGCTGTAAACGGTAACAACGTATTCAGTTTGTATTATAAAATATTTAAGATAGTACAGTGGTTTCTATTGGCCGAGAGGTGTGTTTTCATAGGCCAATGAAGCATAAA
>JAOBRB020088733.1:0-14178 GCA_027575285.2 Zoanthus pulchellus
CTGACTGCCAAAAATCAAACTTATACTCCGTAAATCACAGAAAGGTTTGGAAGGTGTTTTATTTATTACCTTAACTTTCAATTTATGTAAAAAACAGGGACGAAAAAATTTGATCGCAGTAGCACTTTAACTAATAAGAGTTTGCATATTGTTATTACTTTGCTGATCATTGGCTTGGAGTTGTGGTCGACACTTTTCACGGCGTCTAAGACTTCAGCAAAACATGTAAGATTTTTTTCCTTCATCAGAACTTTGAGGATTTCTAGTTGTGGAACTAAAAACTCTACTTTTATGTCCTGGGGGTAAAACTACTTCACAATTCAATGGTATTGTCTTTAGATTTTAAGGACTTCGGTAGAAGAGCTTCTAATTTTGCGAAGGGTTTAAAACTGGGCGGGTCAAAACATTCATTAATGGCTGACACAATAAGATCCAGGGCTTCGTAAAAGATTTTTCTGATTATTTCTTCGGATGTTTCAGGGTGCCAAGGTTCTCCTTTTCCCACTTCATATCTTAAAGGAGGCTTTCTCTTTCTTGGAATTCTGGGTTCCGAATTATCGGCCAGAGCCTGTTTCTTTTTCAGAGTTTGAAAGAAATCCATGAAACATTTTTTGTTTCATAGTCTCTTCAACACATCGTTTGTTAGTTTGCTATTGCGTTGACCAGAAATCGACGACATGCTAGCCTTTTGCAAAGTTGCTGACAAGATGTTCCTGTGCCTAAAAATTGTCATGCCAAACTGTAAACCGAAATGGAAATCAAAAGGTTTCATTTGCGTACTACATCCAATTACTCATCCGCGAACGTCTGGTTCAAGCTTTGTCTTGCGGTATTCATCCCATAGCTGTAAAATAATGTCATAATTGTCAATTACTCTCTTAAAACAAATTGCTCGAACGGTTCATCTAATCGCACTGAATTTCGCTAGTCCAGCGGTAGTAACAACTCCACCTTCATTCTCATAGTTTTCCTTCAGTGCTCCGAGCAAATTTTCTCGTTTGGGTGAATACTTTATTACAATTAACAATTTTTTATTAGTGTTATTCATGGTGTCAGATAAGATCTTAGAATTATTTGTCGCATCTTTTACGCCTAAGCTTAGTGAGTGACCATGGCAATGTATGGGAAGATTCTTGGTTCACACTCCTGAATTTTTTTTGCCACTTCTGAGTTTTTGCCAAGCACTTTGCTAGCACCATTGTAGCACTGCCCCCTACATTGCGACAATGACAACTTTAGTCGAATGAGGCTATCTTTGCTTGCTGAGACGATTGTATCAAATGCAATGTTTGGGATGTTATAAAATTTAAGAAAGTCTTAATTAGGTTCAAGTTGTTCAAGTTGCATAAAGTCAATTGCTCGTTATTCCTAATATCTGTGCATTTGTCGGCTATTATAGAAAAAAAATCTGTCCCGATATCTCGTATGAGATCACGTTGAACACGATGTGCCATAATTTCGACGATTTCATTCTGTATACCATGGCTTTTATCCGCCTTGCCTTTTAGTGAACTCTAGTAACCCAGAATAGTCCTTGCCTTGAAGTTTTATCAACTGGTAAAATATTTGATTCAGCATCAGTATCTCTTTGTATTGCTTGTCCTTGTCTGCATTATGAATGCAAGTTTTCAATTATTTTCAACTAGCAGCGGCGATTTATCTGTGGTACTTTCTTGCTTTCCTCATTTGTCATTTCGATTACATTGCGGCAGCTCTTTGGGAAGTTAACTGCATAAGCAATTGCCATCTTGTGACATTCTGACGACTCGTGCTGCCTGAATTTCTCAAAAGCCTTTTTCCCGTTGCAAAATCCAGTTAAAATAAACTTTTGATCTTTTTTAGTAGCACATTTTAAGTTTCTCTTGACGTTTTGCTGAGTGCAATAAAAACAAAGGACTGAATCATGTGTTCATCACAGTGCAGCCAAGAAAACAAATGGAACCATGCCTCCTGAAAGGAACGATTCTGTCCAGTAAATTTTCTTTTGGGAAACTCAATGTTTCTTGGTTTGTGGGGGGTCATATAAGATGTATAAGTTTTCTGGCCTGAATATTGCGTACTTGCCTGTAGATCAATTACGTTTGATGAAGTTGACCTCACTACCAATGGTGCTTAACATAGTTCTGGCAAAACCACTGGACTGGATATAGGACTTGGCGACCGTGTGGATCACTTGTACAAAGTGCAGCTCTAGTTGTTTGGACAACAGACTCTGAGACGCCGCTTAGAGCTGGATCGTTGTTAATCTTTGTTGTTTTATTTCCTGAAATGTTTGGATTTGGCAGGCGTTACCACAAATGATATTAGCACTATTTATACTGGAAGTTTGTCATGTATAACTAATTAACGCAGTAATGGCCTATTGCTAACTTTTGAATTTGCTAAAAGACAAGCAAATCCTCATGAACTAATTTAATGATGGTGATTATTTATGGAAACTGCAGTTGTGTACCCACCAACTCTGACTTTGCATGGCGAATTACTTTCATAACTAGTTTGTTTGACTTAAAAGCTGTGACATACAGCCGGAGTTGTTTATTATTGCGATTTTTTAAAGCCTTGAAATTTCCTAAGGCAGTGGCAAGGTTTCAACTCAATTAAATCATTTTTCGTGTAAATATAGTTTTTTTTATTACGTATTCTATTGTTGTATGTGTCACACGCAAAAATTAATGCCAATTTTAATTTTATAAGTGTGACAGTTAATAGAAGCAACATGGGACGCAAACACAAAGGAAAATATGGAATCTTTTTTAGCTTTTTAAGCCTGAATCAGTGCAAGGCAAAACATATACTGTAGAATAATTGTAATGTTTGGATGTTACATGATGTTTAATACGGTATACTTATGGCCTATATCCGGCGAAGCTGAAAAATAATCAGAAATTGTTTTGGCCTTCTTATTTGCTGTTTTGCACCTCTCTTTTGACTTTGTTCCTTCCATATTTCCGTAGATCATGTGTGCTTCTTAACTGGTAATGAGCCACGTATTGTACGAGCCTGGATGACCAGCACTGTAGACAATTCGTCGCTTCAAGTATCTTTCTCTGTATCTGACAATACAGACTGCAACTGGTGGGCGATGAAAAGCAGTATTCTTCTTGAGCATATTATTTGAACGTATTTCAGCTTCCGAGAAAGAACAACCAGCTAACAAACATAAAGTAAAAACAATGAACGACTGCTTTGAAGCCAACATTTGAAGAGTTCATTTGCAAAAACAGATATATCCAAATTAGCCATTTTCTGTAAATTGTGATTTTTTGCGTATCAAAATCTGAGAAATCAATCCAATTAAAATTCGCAATTTTAGTTATGATATAAGGTATCTGAAAGTTTGTTCATGTTTACAAAAATCAATATGATCTTTTTCAGTTACCCTAAAAAATGATTTTTTGCAAAAACAGACAAATCCACATGTTCGTAATTTTGCAGAAACAGACAAATCCAATTATGTTTTATGGATTTTGATGGGAACTCTTAAATATATTAAAATTACAAGATTTTAAGTTTGATTAGTAATACTCATCTATTTCAGACAATCAATGACTATCTGGGTTGAAAAATAGCATGGCTGGGCCATGGTTAGCCATATTTGACCATGGCCAAACCATGGTTGACTGCACTTTGAAAAATGACATCACGTTGTGATAATCATTACCTACAAGGTTAAAAATAAGTATGGTAGAAGTACTTTTAAACCATGGTCTCCTTGTCTGACCACTTTACCATTTCCAAATTGCAGCCAAACATGGTTTGACCATGGTCAAAACCAGCCATAGTCAAGATCAGAATTACCATTGTTGAATATTTATCTTAGTCTCAAAGTGACATTTATCTCAATTTTAAAAAACAAAGTAAATAAAATAAAATAAAACAAAGTGCTCAAGCCTAGTCATGTTATTGTCACCCAGGTGACCAATCACCTTTTAATGTGCCAATCAAGATGAAATAACATACAATGATAGCCATGTTGCATAAACGTTTTTAAAACTGCAAAACAAACTGAAAAGAACAAAAACAAGTTTGGTAACAAAATTAATTTGCGAATCAATTTGCGTTTTCTCTAAATTTTTCTGATCCCTATGACGTTGTGAATGACCGTTATTCAAAGTTACTCATCATCACTTTCCTGCAAATCTTGTTGTCCATTATCACCTATTTCTACATTAGATAATGCATTCTCATAGCACTGACGAACATGAGCGTTGACTCCAAGTTCATTGATGAGCTTTGAAACATCATCTTTATTGGCCTGCTTTAGACAGTTTACTTTGGGAGCAATAGGGGGATCTAGACTGGAACATGACTTGCCTCTTTTTAACACACGCTGGTTGCAGAAATTTGAGTTGTACATCGTTTTAAACCCTACCTGATCAGAATTAATTTCAAGTAATCTAGCTTCACTGATGTTAAATTACCTGCTTGAAGTGCAGTGGCTAGTTACAGCAGCTGTAAAGTCATAACATCTCCAGGATTCATTATACACAAATACCAGTCCATGCTTTTGGAGTATGTCCAGGTACTCAGAAGCTAGGAGTATTGTATCTTTTTTCCTGATGTCTTGTTTGATGCGGCCAAAAGCACGATCTGCAGATAGAAAACTATGCTCGCGGATTGGAAAGTTGTATTCAATGCGAATGTGGTTGTAATGCTGCCTTCATTGAACAAAAAGCATGGACAACACATTGATATTTTTAATTTGTCCAAACCAAGAGTCCGAAAATAATGTCAATGTGTCATACTCCTTAAGTTCATCCTTGGCTACAGTTTCAAAGTAAAACTTTAGTGCCGATGCAACCTTATTGCTGTCTTTTTTGTTTTCATGCTCCAGAGGAAGATGCAATAATCCTCCAAATGAACCGCTGTTGAGCTTAACTTCGTCGATCTTGAAAACATTTTTCTGTTTTGTGTTGCCGACGTACAAATCCGGATACTCTTGAAGCAGCTTTCTTCCTGTACAGATTGAAAATAGTCTTTGCAGAAAGTGTCGTTGATCGTAAAGCCAGGGTAGTAGTAATGGTAAACTTCCTTTCAATTGGAATATCGTCCTCGTTCTCCACCACAAGGAACATCTAGAGTAACTTGGTTGCGACTTCGAGTAACCAGTCTTGCAGACGAACAAAATGGTCTTAAAAGAGCATAAACAAGAGGGTTCTCTAAAAGAACAAGTTTGTCCATCTATTTTTCCTGGTTTCTTTCCTCTTGCGATCGAAATTACATTGGAGGGGCTATGCAAATCACACTTCATTATTTGGTCTGCCGTGTTGTCGCTAAAGAAGATACTGCAACTCTCTTGGTGAATAGAGATGTCTAAGGGACAAAGGATGTTTCCTGGCCTATTCTGGCGCCAAAATGTGTATATGTCACGAACAAAAGTTAAAGCTTGACTTACCCATCTTTATAAATCCGAGAGGTTCTCGATCGATATTAAAAAGCAGTGAATTGAAGCGTGTGCTGTAAAAGTGACGTCACAAGGAAAAACCTCCCTAGGGGTGTCGTCCTCGTGACTTTTTTTTTGGAAGTTTAAACATGGTCAAAAACATGAGGTCAGATAGGGCGGGGGGGGGGGATAAATTTAAGAAGTTAACAACAAACCTGCCAGATAATAAATATTTATTTATTTTTTCTTCACAATTACTTTCGAAAGTATAAAATATGCTGCAATTAAAACCCAAATGTTCAATATTCCTTTGCAATTTTGAGCCCATATTCAATATTCTTTTACAATTTTACAACGTTTGTTCGTTCTGCCGCGTTCATATAAAAAAAATCTAAATACTAGTTCTTTTACTATTTCTATGCAGCATGAATCTAAGTTTTCCTTTCCATGTGTTCCACTTACTTTACACTTTTACCCGTTCTTCCTTTCTAAACAGTTTTTAACCCATTGACTGCCAGACCTGCAGACTGGGACCCTACCCCCAGAATGCTGATAAAATGGCTACTTTCTTTAAAAAGTGAACCAACACACTTTAAAAGTTTATTTTACTTGCTTAATGCCAGCCAAATACCACCAAAATTTTCAGTTATTTAAACCAAACTGTAAAGTTTAAGAATCGGTTTTCAAATACAAAATTAGTCATGTTGAAAAAAAAAAATCCTAAAACTTCATACACTTAAAAGAACAATAACATGAAGTAAACTGAATCTGTAATTGGCCTTAGAAGAATGTAATAATTATTTTTATATAGTCAAAAAATTTGTTAATTTGAACCGTGTCTAGTATATTGAACTACTGTGAAGTTACTAACATTTATTTCTGGCTTTAGTTGATGTCCATTCGAATGCTAAAAAGGCCAATGTTGCAGGTTTTCAAAAATTCAAATTTCGCGCCATGACGAAAGAGTCACATGAAGTACAACGAAAGCACATCAAAGTTTTCGCAAGCAAAATAGATAATAGCTTCGATATTGATCACTCACATCAACTCCGTTCATGCTAGCATTTTAAATAGAAACAACTTCTGGTTTCACTCGTTGCTCGGGTGGCACAGGAACTCGTCGTCTTCCCTGCATTTGGGCATGAATTTCTTTATTTGGATTTGAATTTGTAGAAAGAAAATACACGTGTTTATCTCTCCAAACTGTGGCCACCAAATTTCCATCTTGGCGAGTTCTAATCTCACCTTGTGTCAGTTTCAAATTCTTCAAATCGGCCGGAAATCCCTTCCTGTTTTTCCTTGTTGTCACACATGCATACGTGTTTTTCTCAAGAAGGCTTTTCATAAGGTCAACTGAAGAGAAAAAGTTGTCAACAAATATTTGTCTGTGCGTATTTGGGTAAGGCTCACCCAAAGTCCAAACCACATAATGTCCAAGCCCTTTCTCTCGAAAAAGCTGGCTTTCTTCACGGCCCTTTCCGAGGTAAACTTGAAAGCGTGGCACAAAGTAGGTGTCTGCATCTGCGAGCAGCCAAACTTTAATTCCAAATTTACTTGGCTTCGCCGGCATATATTGTTTGAAGCTCAAACGGCCATTATACTTTACTAATGCTTCGTCCATAAGTTCTTTCCGGGAATATATATCTCGCAAAACTTTCTTTCGAGGAGTGTGATGAGTGGCCGAAGTTTTGCAAGCTTGTCATTCGCATTTTCTTCCTCAGGATTTGAAATGTGAATGTATTTGCTCAGTTGGCAATACCTTCTGTACGGGATCGTTTTCTTGAATCCTTCAGATCCGATAAATGGGTCTGTATGCCACTATCCGGAAAGAGATGTAAGTTTATTTATACCCATGAAAATATTCAGACCAAAGAACGCCGAAATTTCCCTTCGTGTTGTGGTGAAAGTTTCGTCATTTAGCTTTCTTGCATACGCAGTGGTATTTTTAACAACAACATCAATAAACTCGTCGTCAATAAAAAGACTGAAATAGTCCTTTGCTGTTGCTTTCTCATCGAGTAAATGTTGTGGTATGTGTTGCTCATCAAACTCTTGCACAACATCCTCTAAGTTTTCACTCCAACTTGTTGGAAGGAAATTCGCCAAGTTTGCGTTCTGTTCGTCATCGCTTGATATTTCTGAATCATCATCCGAGAATTCTTCATCGGACTGAACAGCTTCTTGATTGCATTCTCGTGGAACTGTGAAACCTTCGAACTCTTCATCATCCGAAGGTCCAAAAAGTTTATACCATTCTTGCTCTCGTCGAGCTCTTTCTCTATCTTGTAACTCCATAAGAAATCAAACATTAAAAAAACTGAACGAAGCTGTTGTTTACAATCGCAAAACGAAGCTGAAGTTTTAAAAAATTAAAAAAAAATACTTAGAATTTGTCAAATTGATCGATCTTGGTCTCAAACGAAAGCGTGTTTTCTAAAGAAAATGCCAGCATATTGCGTGACATACGGGAATGCTTCTATTGTTAACCAGGACCAAAAGAGCAAATATTTAAAGGGCGCGTGAGGGTGCACTGCAGTCTCAGCGCAGATTTTTTTGGGGGCGCATTGGGGCGTAACGTCCGTCAATGGGTTAACTAAATTGTTTGCAATATTTGAGGCAGAACAGCTGCGTCCTTTAAAGTAATAAGTGGGTTGTTTAATGCTGTTGGAGTGCCAAGGCTAAGAGTAGATACTTGTGCTGGGAGTGGAAGAGGTGATGGTAATTCAATTTCTTGTTTTTCACTGCTTTTTGAAATTTTTGCCTTTCCAAGTAGTTCTTCTAACATCGCAGACATTCTGTTGACTGTACGATGAAGCAAACAGATTTCTTCCCTCAAGTTAGTAGTGGGAACTGGACTTGGTTTAAACCCGATACCTGGGAGATTTGGTGTGGCATAAAACACGATTCCGTTGAAGTAGCGTTAGCTGAGGTGTCTGGTAAGGATGTAAATGAAGGTATAGGTTCAGCTAAAGTTGGGCTGGTGGGCTCAATTTCTCTATGGGAACTACACGCAATAAAAAAATTTTTTTTGGCTGTGTTTGTTTCGTTTTCTACACATAACTATGTACACCTATGATTTATATGTATAGCCATTTGCAGCATCTGCTAATACACACATTTTAAATCCCCACTAGGTGGTTTTGTCTTTGAAAAACAACTTGAATAGCTCAACTCGGATCCAGTTATTTTCAATTACAGTGGGCAGCTGCCCAGGATGACGCAATGGAGTAAACCGATGATGTTCTGGCTCACTGTCTAGCTTCTCTGGAGAGTTCCAACATTTTACACCAGTGGGTTGTTCTTCCTCACTTTCAGATGAACTTGCTGGCTGAGGGTCGAACCTTTTTTCTGGGTGCTTGGCTCCTAGGCCTTTGCCTCTAAGGGGTGGGCTTGTGCTGTGAATACTGGTACTGGGTTGTAATTCAGGTTCAACATCCTTGGCTATTTCGCTGCCATCCAGGACAACAGCAAGCAACAAATCTTCATGACTGGATCCAGTAAAATATACAGATAAATTATCAATCAAAAACAGATTCTACATTACACGATTAAACTTATTACACACTTACTGAACACTATAAATTCAAAATAAATAGAATACAGCCAGATCTTTAAAATAATATTTCCAAAGAGATACAATTTCAAAAGCAAAATTATTCAAGAGAAAGTGTATTATCATTCTAATGATCAGTAAAAACGTCGTTTATTTTTCTACGATTCGGTTTGTGGTTTGTGATGAAGTCATGTATAAAATTTACGAATCACAACGTTACGAATGAAAAGCTAAATTAGTTTGCATTTTCACGCAGATAAAAACTACTTGTTACGTTACATATTTTAATGCTTGCATAAAATGTCCTGTATCTTCCAGGTTAACAGCTATCAACTAATCTTCAGGATTGAAAACGCAAACAGCATCTTGCCAGCAAAAAACTAATTTGCACGAGCGCTGTCAAGCTTTATTTTTACATTAATCGAGCACTGCTAATAAATTACAAAGCATGCATACAAAATGAAATTTACAAAAAGGGGTAACATTTCATTTAACAATAAAAGTAAGTAATATCGCCATATGGATCAGTAAAAATTTAAATGTTTTTATTTCCATGCGCTTCAGATGAAAAAATGCAAATTTATAATGCCAATTGAAGATTCTAATCCCAGCATCGTGAATGAATCGTTAAATTTCTCCAGGGTTTCGGGATGATGAACGCTGCTAATTACTTTTGTCTTTTTATGATTGCATAGAATGCTGTGTATAGTTGGAGATTTCTTCACAAACATTCATGCCATACCTTTTTTGTCGTTTATAAAAGTTTCAACCTCAGGGTTAATTCCTTGGTCGATCAAGTTTTCTTCTTCTGATGACAACTCTCTGATTTCGAAGCCAGAATCGACTTCAAAAGTGCTATCTAGAACATCTTGAAAAACTTCTTTGACTGATCCATAAAACTTTTTAGAATTACTATCCGTCTGTAATTAAGATGAAAATCGCATAGAAGTACAGTTGAATAAAGGTATATTGAAGCTGTAAAAGGTATTAGTTTTCTTGCGGGAAAGCCATCGCTAAAGATAATGGTGTCAGTCTGTAGTCTGTTGTCTTAGCTAATCAAAACAGTTATTGTATTTGTAAGAAATGTTATGTCTAACAATGTGTCAGATTATTTTGCATATTGAACGACTTCAAACTGAGAAATGAAGAAATTTATGTACCGGACGCGGGTTAAAATAGTGCGGGTGGACATTTTTTTTTTACTCACAGCTTAAAACCATGTATTGACAATTCCAGGTACCTACGAGGGAAGAGGATCGATTTTTTTGGAAAAAGAATCAATAATGTACACAACTTTTCTTGATATAATGTTCAAATATATTGTAAACAGCAACAAATATAGAAATGTACAACTTGACTATTATATGCAATAACTAATAACAATAATAATAATAATAATAATAATAATAATAATAATAATAATAATAAGAGTTTTAGTTATACAAACTCAATGCTCTTACAAAGTAAAAGTTTAAAAACACGAGCTACATTAATATATATGCATATTTATAAATATTTAAAAGCAACCTATAGCTAAATGAACAGTTATCAAAACCACATATCAGTGTATCCATAGCAACCTGGTTACCAGAGCAACCAGTTGTTTATTTTATTTTTTTTGACATATGGTTTACATATCAAATACAAATTTGCTGTTAAAGCATAACTTTAAGTTGGCCACAGATTTATTAGTAATAATGTATCTATAGCAACTACTTAGCAACCACTGTATATTTTCTATTTGTGCCGATTTTGCTGACTTCTAATGCTGAAAACTTGTTATATTTGGTCTTAAAGCATCACAGTCATAATTGTTCCCATGGCAACTTAAAATCTTATAAACCAAAAAAATTAAAATTAAAATCTTAAAATATAATAATATTTAATAATAATAATTAGTAACGAATATTTAAAATTGCGATATTTCGAAAAAATATAACATAAATGTGACGTTGTCACAACAACACAGGAATTCAATTTAGGTAACATATTTATAGTAGTAGCTGAATCACTTAGATAAAATTTTTTAAAATAGTTGATAATTATTCATGCATTTTAAATATTTCAGGTCTCCATTAACGAGATCAGTTAATAGCTCACAATGGAATATTTCTATTTCAGGTTCTTCGCCATCTTCACAATCAGCTGCATCAATATCTGTAATGTCCTTCATCCGTGTATTGTATATTTATGTCCTTGAACACGAAGCAGCTTTACTTTGTTTTGCAACTCATGCCAACCTGTTCTCAACATTTAACTTTATTTCCGAACAACTTTGATATTTTTGAAATGGATAAATTCCATGCTTTACTAACTTTCTTCAACGACTTGCCTATTTAACAAATTAAAACTATTGAGTGACATGGCACGGTAACATAACGAGCTGGAGACCTAAATTTTATGTGTGCAGAGGTATTCTTTGGGCATAAATAATCCCCTAAGGCACAGCGGTAATCTCATTCTTTGCATACTTTCGGGGATCAAAAACACGTCTAGGTGCAAGATAGTAATTTAGATCACAGCAAAATGTAACACGTTAATGTAACTATTGCTGTCGTCAACAGTTGTAGATGTTAAATTTTTTATTTTCACCATGTTTTAGCAACTCGTCTTAAACAAAGCCGGACCATCCGCAAAAAAATTTTTGCTTGAAACTTTGGAGCAATAATTCCGTACATCCTTTGAAATGTATTCATAATCATTGGATGTGTAGTACGAATGTATTTATTTTTTATATCACTTTATTAGTTTGTGATCAAGGAACCTGTTTAAAAACGTAAATAATCTAGAGACTCCAACATAAATTTCAGTTCGATTGCTGTTTTATACACTTTAAAGGGCTCGTTGTAAAAAGTGAATGGCAAATAATCGTATCAAAACTAAAAAGCAAGTATTGGTGTTTATAAGGAATTAGCTATTGCAAAAACTCTACGAAAAATAATGAAGAGAGATACCAAAATATTCAAATTTCTTAAATTTTATGCTTGTGTTTATATAAACAAACAGCCAAGAGTTAACAAAAAGTTTTAAAATTGTAAGTTCACTCGGAAACATATTGCAGTAAAATAATTGCAGGTAAATGTTGATTTCAAATAATACATATTTTTCAAATTAGCAAAACTTAACAAACCTCATCGACACTTCTTAACTATGCTATTAAATGATGGGATAAACTCACACATCCTACTGTTTTTTTAAATATGTATGTACTTGGATGCTGCTGCCATAAAAAGACTGTGACATCGACCCAATCTTACAATAACTGTTACCGCTACAGGTTTAAAATTTCCGGCTTACGGCTTAAATTTTAATTATTAAAAGTCGACTTCTCAGTTAGAAATTCGAGTGATTTATTTAAGATCTCAGTCATGGCCTGAAAATTATAAAAGGAAAAATAAGACTTTTATAATTTAAAGCAAAGGCTTAATACTCAAAGGGTTTTTCATATACTTAACTTTATATATTTCAGTAGTAGCTTTTTAAAATTGCACATATTTTTTTAAAATGCAACTGGGGCATATTGTTTAGTATTACTAAAATTATATACTAAGATCGATCGATAAATTTTCAAACGATATAATTGTACCAGATAAGTGCTAACTTTAAAAAAAATTTATGTAAAATGATTTCTAAACGAAAAACATACCCCTGTGCGACCCCTTTGTGAAATATTAAGCAAATTCTGCCAAGCTTCGTCGCTAACCCTTGCTTGTAGCTTGAAAAGCAAAAGAAACCAATCTGGTACACGTAACGACTATCATATGTTCCCATAGATCTTAAAGCAACACCTCTATAAAAATCGCTTCGATCCCCTTTTTTTAAAAGCCTTTAGCTTAGTCTCTCATGCTTAAATCGCTTGATCTTTCTGGCAAAACTGACCAGTTACTTCGCCAAGGGATTCACCAGTCGCTTCACACAAATTCAAAAGCTCGGAAAGAATGCTGCCAGCTCTTTGTCTCACTTGACATTTTTTCCACGGTGGAGAAATTTCTTGATCTTTCTCTATGCTGTTTATAAGTACCTAGGATCCCGAACGCGAAGTGGGGGTTTAAAAAGCTGAATTGGACGAAACACTCTCAGAAGATGATTTCGGTGAGCTTTCCTCTAAGAATGGCGCAATCTTGCTTGTGACTGGTGTTTCGATTACTTCCACAAGATTATATCTGTCAGGACATGTTTTCAGCTTCATTTTTATTTCAACCAATTCATTTTCCAAATGGTTTCTTGATGTTTCGGCCTCTACAAATTTTTGATGATGGTCGAGTTCATTTCCATGCTCCTTTGGCAGTGTTGTTGTACAATCTAAAATATCTAATTTGTAAATCATATCTATTGCTTTTAAACAAGCGCTACTGTTAAGAAAAGTTGATTTTGATTGTCTTTGGTTGATTATGCCAGCCAAAATGCCAAAAAGTGATCCAATGTGGACATTCATTTGGTTGCAATCGCGAATGGCGTAATTTAATTCTACCTGCGCTGTTGGTAAGGTCTCTAAGATTTACTGTTTTTATCTCTTCTGGGAAGACTGAAAAAGCACTCTGAGTTTTAAACCTTGACAATTTCATTCTGCATAGATCTGCGTTTAGGGCGTACCAAATTTTTCCTGGAGGTAAGCTCTGACAAAAAACACGCCGAAGCGGGGAATTGAGAGTATCTCCTTTGCAGTCCGACATTTTGATTGTAAAACAGGCCGATTGTGAGGAATGATTTTACTTATTATAAACACTATTTTGATTTTGCCGTCTAAACAGTTTTCGAGCCAAAAAAAGGGATAAATTGATTTGAACGTTTGGAGAAAAACCAGAACCTGTCAGTTCTGCTAATACATTTTGTTGACAGATTCTCACTTAGCCACACACCACAAAATAATTAGTACCTGACAAACATAAAACTTCGTCAGGAAGTATTCTTGTTTCTTGGACCTCTCACTGTGCACATAAATCTTAACTCTGTAGCTCGTAGTGGAAAACTTGTTCAAATTTTTAAACCATCACGTTGCAACACTACTCGCATAGCCTTGCGGACCTTATACATAGGGTTCCCTAAAGCCTGGTTCACATAAAGTCGTCCCAATCGTCCCAGTCGTCTCAACAGAATTTGAAGCGACCGAGACGACCGGAACGATTTTCGGTTCACAAACGATCGTCCCGGTCGTCCCGTTTGTGCAGGGTGGTAAAAGAGTGTGCCGAGGAGCTGGGCACTACAACAACAATTTGGCGCGAAATTTGCAAAGAAAATGGCG
>JAOBRB020088842.1:0-14178 GCA_027575285.2 Zoanthus pulchellus
TTTCCAGCCTATATAAAACATTATAAAATTTTCTTCATAAAAACGTTTTCGGAGATACTCTCCTTCCTCAGTTATATGAAGAAAATTTTATAATGTTTTATATAGGCTGGAAAGTGGCACAATTATAACTAAATGAAATAAGTGCCCTCCTTCAAATAAGTGCTCCCATCTCGCTTAAAAAATTAAATAATCGCCCGAGCCTTAATTTGAGCATTTAGGGTAAGTCTAACAACTTATTCGGTAAACGGAAAGCTGTAAGCTGTCTTGCCTAGCCGATGTGGCCCAAAGTGAGAAAAATACTTGCTCGAGGCTTCAGAGTCACTTTTATCATTTCCATACAAACGTAGAAAGAAGCAGCAAAAATAGTGTGCACTTCAAAAAAAAACCGGACATAATTTGTATTCAAGACATGTTTCAACATTATCATAATGCCGTTTTAAATAGAATGTAAAAAGTTTCGAAATTTAAAACTCAAAATGTTTGAAAGCTACATGCTTAACTTAAAAAGCTGATTTTCACTTTATTTCAGCATAATCAATAATTAAAGGGCGGATAACCTCACCAGTGTTGTTTTGGTGCAAATATTAAAGGATTTAAGTTAGCTACTAGCACGCAAACGCCATCTATTATTGACTTTTATCATTTCAGTTACATCTACTAGCACTACACCTACGTATTCATTTTTGCAAAGAATGTATACCATGTTTCGAGAAAAATGCGGGAGCGCATACGCATGCGCAGTGAGCCTGCTAATCACAATCGGTACAAGCTCATGAACGGTGTAACACAAATACTGCATTGTGATTGGCTACTCTATTAGAGGTACTCTATTTGCTATAATCGATTTATTTAATTTGTAGATTTTTGGACCTATTACAAGGTTTACACTAAACCAATTAAAGCTCTCACCCTCATGAACTACAAGTTTGAATAGCAAATTTGGCCAACGGCCTCACATAGCCAACTGAGTCGCGGTCACTGAAACGAGAGATCAACTTATTGATAAGACAAATTTGTTGTGCAATTGTGTTCTTACCCCTTTTGAGTGGAGATAGCTCATCCCAGATGCAATCTGGATGCAAAACTTGGTGAGATCGTAACAGGCCAGAACTTTCAATGGTTCATCAGACGGGTTTCCTTTACTTTTCTGTTCATGTTCCCCAATGCATTTATGAAGGAAGTCCAAAAGATCACCATGCTCCGCAAATTCATAAATTACCGTTATTGGTTCTGTGAGAATGTGTTTAGATACAGTTAATCATTTCCGAACCAAGTTTGTTTTTATAGTGGTTGTAATACCATCTTATTCGAGGGGAAAATGAAGAAATGAAGAAAATGGAGTAAAAGGGAATGGGGAAAAGGAGAAGGAGAAAAGGAGAGGTAGAATCGGTGAGGCAGTTAGGGAGTATACCCAGTCTGTAAACCTAAAACTTATAAAAGTGAGGACATCACAAACTCCTGAAAATCCGTGAATGAGTCTGTTCCCTAAAAATGTAAAATGAACCTTGGAAACTCAAGATAGGCCATTTCCGAGTTCCCACTTGCCTCTGTTTCAAAGCGAGTCTAAGTGCGAAGCCATTCTTACGAAAATGACTTTGATTTGCATGAAAATGAAGCTGAATGCAGAACTAATTTTCATATGAAAGGCTTCGCACTTAGACTCGTTTTTAAACGGAGGCACCAGAGAACTCGGAAATGCGGTCTATTAAAAAGATATTTGCTATTTTTGTAACTTTATTTTATTATCACTAGTTATTGTAATTACGATATACATAAATATAAATAAATTATTAGTTCATTTGTTCTACATTATCTTAAAAAGTTAATGAAGCGATGTTATTAAGTCCTGCAAGTCAGATCTGCGTTGCTAAAACGCTGGTAAGATGATGGTAAAGTCATGAAGCAATTAATTCCCTCACTGAGCTTCCACTCATCACACAGCCAAGTGATGCTTTTCTAGAAGGAGCATAAGTTTCATAGGTTTACGTACCTTTCCTTCAAGGGTTACAGCCCACATACCTGAAATGTTTTCTGTCGATTTGCTAAGAAAGCTATGTAATTAACAACAAATTTGTTGTTTTAGGTTAAATGTTTGCTAAGATTGGGTGGTTTTAATTATGGAATTATGTTTAAATGGTTCTTAATAAACTGTTAGCTGAAAACGTAACCTAATGTTTTAAAAAAGCGCAATTTATATTAACTTTTTGTTTGGTATTTTTTTCAATATAGTATTAAAACTTGAAATGCGTGGATTGTTATTTTGGAATTCATTTGAGGCAAGACACATATGTAATTTTAGAGAAATTCTAAAATAGCATGACATAAACACCTTACAAAGGAATGAGTAGGGCATAAATTATATGATAAGTCGCATTGCAATTGACCTGTTTAAATTTATTTTGGTTCAAAGTTAGGTTGTAAGAAAGTTGGTTAACTTTTAACCCTGGGTTAGTGCTCATCGGTTTTAAACAACTGGGCCCTGACGTATAATAGGAAACAAGATCATGGGTCACAAATTTAACCCTGGGCTAGTGCTAATCGGCTTTTGATCAGCTGGGCCCTGATGTTGTGAATTAAATATTTATCCCTGGATTTGTGCTAATCGAATATTGAACAACTGAGCTCTGATGTATAGTAGGAAACAAGACTTTAGATTACACATTTAATCCTGAGTTAGTGCTAATCTGCTTTTGAACAACTGTGCCTTGATGTATAGTAGGAAACAGAACCATGAGTTAAACATGCATTTAGCCCTGACATAGTGCTAATCAGCTTTTAGACACCTGGGCTTTTGTTATCATATGTTCCTTACATACTATTTTCTTACCTGAGATAGTAATACAGCCAAGAAAATTACAAATGTTAGGATGCCTCTCAACACCCAATGCTTTGCCTTGCTTTATTTCCTGACTTAGAGAATCACGGGCAACAAAATCTGCCGTTCCATTTAAAATAAATATAAAAATAAAATAATTTACAAAACTTCACATTTTACAAGGAAACTAATAGCAAAATATGAATACCACAACAAGGCCTTCCAAAAAGTTCAACGACAAGCAACACCGCTACAACATTGCCAAGATAGAAAGAACAATTATAAGGAAAATCTTGTTTAGAATATGAAGGGCCAACAAAACCAGCCTTAAAAAAGACAGCGACAATCTACTTTTTAACTTTGACTGGCCAGTACAACATACTTTCAATCAGGTCATTCGGATTTTTTGAAAAACCTATGTGGTTGGCTAAACAACTTTAGGAGGTTAGTAGCCCTATGTATTCGGATTCCGTAGAGTTAAGCGGATGAAAGTCTTTGAATTCCCAAATATGGGACACTAATACATCGCAGGTAAGCTACCAGTAGACTCTGGTACTCAGTTACCTACCCCAGAAGGATGGAAAGCTGAGTTGGCTAAGGACTTGTTTACATAAGGTGAGATATCTGGGAGATTGGGAAAACTCGGTCCTCCGAGATACCTCGGGCAGAGCCAAGTCTCTCTATATTTACTTTATATTCCAGCCATTCCGTTCACATGAAGCCGAAACAACTCGGGAGTGCGAGATATTTCGGTCTGGAAGGTAGGGATAGCCCTAGAGGTAAAGTTGTATCGGTCCATATGAACGGTTCACCCCAAGATATCTCGGTGGTTAGAGACAACTTCGTGGATCGTGCGCATGCGTTTCTACCATTTAGTACGGCGACACGCTTTCTCCTGTCTGCCATATTTGTTTACTTCAAAAGTGCGCGGCTACTTAGCACGATTATCTGAGACCATGGTTTTGACATCTCAGTGCCAGGTTTTTTCATGTGAACCAGGGACAGTTTCATCTTTACAACACCGAGATATTCCTATCCCCGGAGATATCTCGCCTCGTGTCAATAGACCCTTAGGCGTAAAAGAAGGTCACGCATATATCCGAATCTCAGCAAAGTGCCGGAATCGAACTGTGGGCTTTGTGGTTGGAAAGCAGAGATCTAAACAAATACGCTTAACACGTCAGTCCGTCATTCATGTTTTTAATACATTAGGAGGCAGCGTGATGCAGTGGTTAGAGCTGGGGCTTTGGATGCGAAAGACCCGGGTTCGATTCCCCGGCTCTGATCAATGAATTTTTCCTCGGTGATCCCCGGGACAAATTTACCAAGCTTTGTAAATAGCCAACTGGTTTGCCTCCTACCAGTTGGGATTCTTAATTGGGAAATAGGGAGGTTTGTAATATGACACTGAAAAGCCCCTTTGGGGAGTTGTCATTAAGTGTTTTTTTTTTGTATGTGGTTGATCTTCTATCAAATTTTAATCTTAAGGAAGCTTCCTTTTACTATATGATGTAATTACAGAAAGCAGATTTGGTTTAAAATTTCTTTACATGAACATTTGTTGGTAACAAAAGAGCGTCGCGCCGTCCATTAAGGTCAAAAATGAGCAACAATGCGACATGAGAACTCTTTTTGGACGGCCTCAACATTTATACACCCAATCTTCGACTTACCAAGTAGCTCACATAAGACACAAAAGCACGCACACTAAATTCTTATTTTTATATTGTAAGATCCCAAGAAATCTACAATAGCATGGGGTTTAATCAAATTACAACTGACCAATCAGAGTTGCATTACGTTTTATCGATATAAACTCAATCATACGATTAATTAATTACTGAAGCTTTTATCATAGTTACTAATTAACAAGATCTCATACACAAACTATAATAGTAAATGAATGAATAACTTATTCTTATAGCCGTCTCTCGATCGCCTGAACGGTTGTAGCAAAGCAACACCATATCTTACCGTCATGCATTGCTTCCTTTAGAGCTACAACAACCTCCACTTTTCCATCTTCAAGACCTCTTGCCACAGCTTTAAACACCTCCCCAAAAGCGCCCTTACCTATGGCCTTAAGGACAATCAGCTGTGCTCGAGGGAACTCCCAGGGATCACTTGCACTAAAATTATACAAAATGTAATTTATTAAAAATATGTTAATTGTTTTAAATAATTAAGATGAATTTTGCCTCAGGTATTGTTACCATAACGTGAATGATAGCTAGCGCTGTAGTTGCAGTGGGACAGACGTTGGGGATTGTAATACGATAGTAAATGCATGATGAAAGGTAGATTTAATTGCAAAGATGATAGCATTTATATTGGCACAAAATTTATACATAGTGTAATAATGTAATACTATTATTGTTAATAATGCTGAGAGAGAAATTATCGAGATAGCAGTTTGGAAGTGTAACGAGAAAATTTTAAACAAAGAGTAAATATTTGTCAATATCTAAACACTGGGTAAATTTCGTGTTGAAAATCGGTGATTTAACAGAAGAAATATAAATCTTATTGTCAAATTAACATTCATTTTATATACATGGCTTCCTTTACCTTAATGGAAAAACTAGTTCCCCATTTCAAAGCACTTGTTGGAACAACAAAATAAAATGGCACAAATGGATTTTAGACCAGCAAATTATGGATGTGAATCTTTCCTTTAATATTTAATTAGTCAGTTAGTACACCATTCCATTGTCTTCAGACTATACATTTAAGTGACTTCAATTATCTAACGGCAACACTCTGTGAGGAGGCGACCAGCCTCGAAACATATATACAAGTTTTAATGAAATATGATGAAACTAAAGAATGTTGTTTTTGCAATAAGATTTATCATGATGAAAATAAGTCTTTGCTCTTTGTTTGTTTTTATATTTTTAGTTACATTTGTCCCGTTTATCGGAAGGTGGTGCAATTTCAATTTGGTAACTGGACGTATAGCTGACCTCTCATGTGTTGATGATGCAATATACTCCGCTGTGAAAAAAAAATTAGCCATAAACAACGGACTATTTAATCAGTCAGATAGTGCACCATTCCATTGTCTTCAGATTATACATTTAAGTGTCTTTGACTAGCTGACGCGGCATAACTCTGATGAGGAGGCGAGGTGCCTTGAAACATGCATGTTTTAATAAAATATGATGAAACTGAAGAATACTGTTTTTTCAATAGGAATTATTATGATGAAAACGTTTCTTGCTCTTCGTTTGTTTTTGTATCTTTTATATACTTTTGTCACGTTTATCGTAAAGTAGCACAATTTGGTAACTGGACGTATAACTCACTTCTCATCTGTTGGTGATGCAATATGCTCCGCTGTGAAAAAAAAATTGGCCATAAACAACGGACTAGCTCTGGTAGATAGTAGTATGAATTAAGAAGAACATACTAAAAAAACATGAATCACGATGATAGAAATAACACAAATCAGGGCCCAGTTATTCATAACCCGGCCGTTTAGCACTAACCCAGGGTAAGGGAGTCAGGTTGGGATAGTGGCCATCAGTTGTGCCTCTAACCTCTACGATCCAGGATCGATTCCTGGGCTTGGCATGTGGGCTGAGATTTGTTAATCTCAATCTGACTGTGAAAGTTTTCACCGGGCACTCCGGTTTTCTTCCCTCAGCAAACTCGATTTTCGCACCAAGATCTGAGCTGTCGAGCGATTAAACATTATAGTCTCTGGCTAGGAGGAATGGGCAACCCTCTCCTTCGCAATTGACATCAAAGAAAGTATTATTAAATATTTTCTCATCTTATAATACAGGGATAAATTTTATCTGTAATTTTTGGGATTAACAAGACTTCTCCAAGAAAAATCCAAACAGTATATAAAATATATAAAAAACCGTTTACATTCTCTGAAATAAAAATTGCAGCTTTCAGGGTTAAACTTCTAACCGGCCTTTGAATGACCTGGCTCATAGAATTTAGCATTAAAACAAGTGAATTAAACTATTTGTAAAATCTTATAAACTATTATTATTTATATATAATTCAGATCATTAACTTCATAAATTGTTTTGAATTTTTAAAGTACAATAGTATTCAATTAATCATATACATGAAAAAATTACATGAATCTGACTGGTTAAGCGCAGTGTAACTGTGATTCTGTACAAAAATTTTGTGCAAATACAATTTCAATAATTTAAATCTGATTAAAATTAATAATAAACAATACAAAGCTGAAAAACTAATCAAAAAGCAGAAGTTTCTATGACAATGATGGAGAGATTTATACAAAAAAATCTTGAAATTAAACAAAATGGCGTTTTCAGTGGATTTGGCGATTGAAATGAAACAATAACCAATATTAAAAAAGCATAAAGAATGAAAATACCTGCAAGAGAAAGGCCGTTTGGATAACTGTGGGAAAAGCATTGTTTAAAGAAATGAAGATTGACATAAAAGTGTTTCATAAGTGCCACTTCAATAATTCTTTTGACAACCATTGGAACTTATTTTTCTTTTTGTCTGGATGACTGTGTTAAACGCTTTGCTTAGAGTAATGAAGATTGACTGAAAAATGTTTTATAATTGGAAATTCAGTTAAACTTCCTGTCTTCCATCACGTCTCCTGCCAGCGAGTTTTGCAAAATATATTTTTTGAATGAGCTTTTTCGACAACATTCGGACTTTGTTTGTATTTTCATCATCATCATTTTAGTAACCCTTTCAATCCCAGTTTAATTATTAAGTTCTCCCAACCTGAGCCCATACTTTTCATAGAACAAGTTTGAGAGAATTTCACTTTTAATCTTCTGTAGTTTGCATTTTTTGATCAATTCTCATTTTCTCATTACCAAATGTCTTATTTTGTATTTGTTATGTAAGGAGAAGTTGGGTGCTAATAATTGATTGGGACTGAAAGGGTTAATTAACCAACAGGGAGAGACTACTTTAAATCAGTTACTGTTGTACAATTATCGTTATACATGCATATTTAGAAACAAAAGAAAGAAAAAAGATAATGCTCAATAAATCCCTGTGGTAAGACAGCTCAAACAGAAGTTACGGGCTCATAGTCATACTTTTGAACTGCCTTAAGATTAAATTTTTTGGGGGGAAAATTATAATTTTACACTCAGGAGTGAGGCAGTAATTAGATGAAAAATGCAACTAGCTGATAATTAGATAAATCTACAATTAATAGTTTTTTTTAAGTGTTCTTAGGTACTAATAAAAAGAAGATAAAAAATGATAATAGGGCTTACAATTATTGTTTTGATGCATTAATTAATAAAAATCTTTTTAAATTTATCTTAAAGCTGTTTGTTGTTGTTTTAGATTTAATATCATCAGGCAAGGAATTCCAGAGTTGTGGCCTCTGGCTAATAATAGTAAATTTCCTAATATTTGTTCAGCATTTTTGAGGTCTATAGGCATTACACTGTCTAGTTCGGTAGAAATGTACCTCAGAGATTTTATGAAACATATCACAAATAGCTTAGGAGGATATTTAGCTATTGACTGAATACATGAATAAACCTAATCGTAGAGTATGAATCCTGTCAATATCTAATAGTCTGTGTTCAAAACAATTAAGGAGTTGTTTTTATATTACATCTTAACTTGACTTGGTGACGATTCTAATAACTCATTTATGTTATGTTTTTAATTGTTTTAAATTTGATTCATAAGTGGCACCCCATCATTTTTATTATGTTACCATAATATAGTTACGGATATACCAATGAATAGTAAAGACTAAACAAAGAGATCTGAGATAAATAAAATTTAGTTTTTGATATTATATCAATAGATCTGGATATTTTCCCAGCAACTGAACTCATATGATTTTTCCAGTTTAAGTGCTCATCTATTTCATCTCCTAGAAATTTAATGCTTTTTTCGATTCAATTATTTTATCATTAGTTTTAACTTGAAGACTAGGGGGTCTTAAATAGGCATAGTCACGGTTCTGCGCATGAGCGAAATATGAGCTGAGATCTGAACAGCTTAGTTTATTTGTCCAATCAAAATGGCCAAATGAGATCTCTCAGCAGGTTTGTTTTTTTAAGCACAGCGCAAAGTGTTAAGATAAAAAACCTTTTGTCAGAATAATAACTGCAGACTAGAGAATAACTTTCTCTTTTGCTCTAAAGCGAACATTTAGGACTGTCGAATAGCGAGCTCCAGACTTTCATTTAAGATTATTCGGAAGTTGCAATGATCACAAGCAGCAATTTTTCTTTATAATTTCAATTATGAATATCCTTTTCTTTGATTTATAATAAAAGTAACGAACAGATATTTTCTTGCAGAATCCAGGATGCCATCTATTTATATTCAGTCCCTTATGGAAAGTTGTAAAGACAATTCGAAAACGATTGAAGATCAAATGAGAAATTGTATGCACCTCTGTTGTCGTTGCATTTCCAAGGAGAGGAGCTGCGCAGCGAAAGCTCTGTCGCTGACAAATATACCATACGATTTTTAATAATAGTTTCGTGTATTTTCGTGATAATCAAATACGTTGGTTGGTCAAATGCCTTACCATTTTGGATCTCTTGCTAACTTCAGAAACAGTGCTACTCGAAATTGTTTTTTGTTAACCACGTTGTCACTCGTTTTCAATTAATCCCACGTCAAAATATTTAAATTATGTAAGTTTTTAGACTAAAAAAGAATTAAAACAACAAAACAAAAATTTAATATCTTTATTGAACAAACAATTGCAAATAATTTAATCTTGGCAGATAATGCTAAAACACAAGAAAGATAATATACAATTTACAACTGCACCAAGTGAAGTTTCAATCGTTCCGAGCTGGAACAGATTTTAAAGTTTCAGATTTCTGGAGCATGCGCTCAACCATGACTGGCCCCATTTAACCTTTTTTGCCTGATATAATTGTTTTCTTTTAATATTGATAGAGAGTTGATTAGCAGTTAACCATTTCGAAACCTTAACGAAAACAGAATTTAGTTTTACACCAAGGTTATTAAAATCGTTACAAGAAAAAAAGGCATTGGCATCATCTGCAAAATAGGATAAACTTTAGTAAATCTCAGGAGAATTTGAAATATCATTGATGTAGCTACAGAAATATTACTACCAGACTAAAACAAAGAAAATCCACAATAAAGTTTGAGCAATTTCCATTGTCAACTGCGGTTTACAGAGACTGAGATTTCGGAAATTTGAGCAATCTCATGACTTTTTGTAAGCCACTTGAAAATAAATGGGCATGCGTAAACTGTCACGTTGCCACTGTAGAGTTTGGATTTTTCTCCAGCATTTTTTTTAAAAATGTTATGGCTACTGCGTCGATAGCGCGTAGCCATCATGCTAACGTGCTGGTAAATGAGTTCGTTACACCATAACAGGACTCCTACGCTGGTTACTAAAAATGCACAGGAGGCCCGCAAAGCTTCGAAACACTGATCTGAACCGATTAACTGTCATCCAATAAACTTCCTTACCAAAGAAAACGTCAAAAAATTGATTGGAGCCAATCATTAGTCAGCCTTACCTAAGCTTCCTATTATAGCTAAAAACGCACAAAACAATTAATTTGCTCATTTGTGTGTTTTAAAAAGCTCAATTGCGTTCGCCTTAACGGGCTCACGCAATTTTGATTCTTTTTAAAACAAACTTGTCCTATTTAATGCCATATTGAACTCGTTAGGGTTCGACTACGTATACTGATTGCTATATCAGGAAATTAAAAACATTCAAATTCTATATATGGGAGCCCTTTTATGACGTATGTTTCCTTTTCCATTGTAAGTCACCTGATAAAGCATTTTCTCAGCGAATCAACTTACATTTATTTTTCCGTATTCTCATCCACTTGACCAAAAGTATTAGGAGAATGAGAGCCACGAACCCACCAATAGAGCCTCCGATAACATACCATCGCATATCTAAAGGGGAACGTACCACAACGTCAAGCAACGTAAATTTAATTACAACAATATGCTTTACTTTTTTAAAAAGCATTCCAGCCAGACAATATAATAGTAAAAACTTTCTTTGGTTTATTATAACGTCAATACGGATAAAAGTTGTCTTTTATTAACGCCCGCCGATGGGGGTAAGACAATTTATGCGAACGTCGCGATTCTTGTTAATCGATCGCTTTGTCTTGAACGTATAACATACCAGTGAATATCTAAAAGGGAACGTACAACAACTTTAAGCAAGGTGAATTTAATTAAAACAACAACAACATGCTTTCCTTTTTAAAAAAAGCATTCCAGCCAGACATAACGTTATAAATTGGTAAAAACTTTCTTTGGTTCATTATAACAACAATACGGATATAAAGTTGTCTTTTAACCCCCGCTGGTGGGGGTACGATAATTATTCCAACGTCATGATTCTTCTAATTATGGAGAAAATGTTACCGGAATAATCTTGTTGCCTTAATCAATGACAAAGATCACACATGTGACCCATGCACCTTCACGTCCACAGTTTCTTAGCAATCCCTAATGTAGTAGTTCATGAACATTTTCACAAATTTATCTAATTTTCTAAATCTCTCTTGAAAGATATCAAATGGCGCGGCAGTTAGCTTGACTACAAACAGCTCCTATTTTTTTGTCTTTTATGTTCGCACAAGCCAACAAACTATTGAACGTACGAAAACTGAGTCGAACTAAAAAAATAACAAGCAAGGGGGTGGGGACGGTAGAGAGTGGAAAATATTGGGACTGCGGAAAGCTTTAACAAAAAGTTTCTTATACAAAATTAGTCTGAAAGTATAGATTGTTTCTGTTCTCCTTTTGCAATCATGTTAAAACATCTTTCTTTCTTTTATCTTTTAATATCCTTCTTTTAGTTTTTCATTAAATATAACTTTTTCGATAGCCTACTGATAAGCATATAATTTCATACCATTTCTTGGCTTCCTTGAGTCTGGCTGATCATGAAATACTGTAAGTCTCAGAGACTTCCAAGTTGATCCAACAGAATTAAAAGCAATGCAGTTGTATTTTCCTGAATTCTGAACGTTCAGTTTGTCAAAGAACAAAACATTTCCTTTTCCTCTCAGATTATCAGACGAAACGTTGGTTGTGCTGTTTCTGGTCCATCGAATAAAGGGAGGTGGGTTCCCAATGGCATCGCAGGAATGTTGGTAGGATTTGCTCAGAAGCCTTTGCGAGTCGTTAAAGATGTTTGTTATCACTAAAAGTTAAACGTTAAAATGTCCCCAATCAAACGGTAACCTTTCCAATGGTTTTGCAAATTATTGTTAGATATAAAATTTCATTTGCAGGCATATGGAGATGGGATGATTTGTTCTTACAAGGACTTCGTAACACTGCTTTCCTTGTGAGACCATAAAGTTATTATTCTAAAGATGTATCAAGAATCTACTGTTTTTGAAAGCCCACAAGGTATCGATTCTATTGATGTCGTCGAGTTTTTATCAAGTGATGAAGACTCTGTGATAGGGTAAAAAGCTTATTGACCTTTAAAAACACGTAGCTGTTATCTGTGGTCATATTACGTAAGCGTTCTTTTGTAAATGCGTCCTCTGCTATTTGCAAGGAAGATTTCTCAGTTTTAGCTTGTGTCATAATCACCTTTTTTGTTTTCTCGATCCTTGTTTTTTTGTTTTTTTTATTTTTATTTTACACTGCACGTGTACCGGTGCGTGAAAAGCCTTCAATGGGTCACTGAACCTTCATGTCATGTTTGCACCGCTGATCAGCAATTTTAGTAATTGCATATTCACCCTCAATCATCACCTGGGTTCTAGACAGACCCTTTGAATTGCCGCCGCCAGCACGTGTTTCAATCATTTCGACATAGAATATAATTACGGTTTATTAAAACCCAATTCACTTGATCTTCTCTATGGTTTTTAATCATTCTCGTCGCCAATACAATATTCTACTCGTTCATTTTAAATAAACAACCATTGTAATCAAACTTTAACTGCTTTGTGTCCTTGATTACAAAAACTAAATCTCTCGCAAATTAACGCTGACCTGTACATTGCAATAATTGCAAACATATTCAAACTTACTCGAAAAAGCGCACCTAGGGACCAAACTGGACACTTTCTGGTCTGGAAGGCAGACCTCAACATACCTAAACACGTTAGCTTCAAGGAAACTTCAACCTACCTGGGTGTACATACAATATTGTGGTAGCACTGATTTTAGCCTTCGTACTTGTGGCTACACAAGTGTACTCCCTGCCATGTGAGACATTTACAATAATTTTCACACTTGCCGTGGTGTTGGTTGTTATCCGCAAAATTTCCTTGCCTTTTAACATCCAAGTTATGTTTGGCATAGGCCAACTAAACGCACTGCAGTTTAAATGTTCTGTATTACCTTGATACACAGTCAATGTACTCGGTGGTCTTTCCGTAAAATTAAGTGGAGCTACCGGAGAAAAAATAAATAGTTAATCAGCTTTGTCATATATAAACTAAATCCTGTACGAGCCAAGTAACCCATGAGGGTTTAATCTCCTTTTTCTGTACTGTTAAGCGGATGGTAGTACCCCTGCAAAGGTCAGCTCAGTGCTGTTGCTGACTCATTTACCGACCCCGAAAGGATGAAAAACAGAGTTGACTTAAGAGGAAAAGAAGGTCACATGTACAATTGAATCTCGAAAAACTGGTGTGATTAATAAATAATAATTATTAATGATAATAATAATAATAATAATAATAATAATAATATTAATAATAATAATAATAATAATAATAATAATAATAATAATAATAATAATAATAATAATAATAATAATAATAATAATAATGACTTTCTTTAGGTGGGGACACCATCTTTATCACTATTTAAGGTGGAAGGAGACCTTTCACATTACAACACACAGACATAAACACACATACAATCCCCGAGGGTCTATTGTTTAACCACCATATCTGAGTAGACGCAAAAGATTAACCATTTGCAGATAATAGAGCTTAGGCAGCACTTTCTCCTCAATTGTTGTAAGACCCTGAGTGGTGGTCCGTACGGGAATTGAACCCGAGCCTCCCGTACGAGAAACTGGCTTTTTACCAACTAGGCTAACCAGACCGGCGGCGGTGGGATTCTTATGGTTGGAAAACACTGCCTTAAATTTTTTTAATTACTGCACCTGTCACGTCCCTCCAGCCTTATTATATCCGACCAACTTCAACTAACAATTATTCCAATCGCGCTTGTTGGATATGAGGTGGTAAATAGCCAACGAGGAGCGTAGCGCCGAGTTAGCAATAATCATCTCTTATCCAACAAGCGCGATTGGAATAATTGTTTTATTAAATTTCATCAGTTTTCCGAACTTTTGATACTTGAAAATAGCAAAAAACTTTTAATAAATTGAGAAAAAAGATCTTTTTGTTAGTTTCCATATATGGTCATTC
>JAOBRB020088951.1:0-14173 GCA_027575285.2 Zoanthus pulchellus
CGAATTTCGCTACTCGATGACTATTACTAATAGACCACTAGTAGCGTAGCCAATCAAAATGCAGGATTTGCATTAGTGCAATAGTTGGGTGATACTAAATATACATAGTAACAAACTTTTGTAATCATTCTTCTGAAGATGGCATAAGTTATGCCGAAACATGTTAAGATTAAAAACTTCATTCGTATATGTGAAAATATTTATAGAATACCCTGCAACTGTCGTTAATATATTTCTGTTATACGTCAAGTATTTTAGCCTTGGAAGATATTTTTTAAAATATAAATTATCTAAAAAAGCATTTGAAATCAAAATTAAATTATCAAGAAGGCCGATACTGGCCATATACACGTGAATTACTTCTAAATAAATAAGCTTATACAAAGTGCATGATCATAATATCACAGGCCTATTAATAAACTTCATGAATGAATGGCTGTATATCATAATATAATTACCTTTCGCTGCTAATCCGAACAATTAATCCTTCTTGTAAATAATATTTTTTAGTGCAAGTCTCTCGTTCATAAGTTTTAATTGCCGCATTCAATTCTTGAACACTTTTAAAAAACAGACCGATTACAGCTTGTAATGATCAATATCTTTACTTACATTTTTATACGAATCTTTTACGCTAAACTAAAGAGGTCAAACGTTTGTTCCCCAACTTGTTTGGAAGATAATTCGATCCCAGTCCACTCTCGATCACCTCCTTTGGAGTATCCTTATACAACAGTTGACGGACTGAATTGAAAAAAGGGTGGGTCAGATCAAAGTTGTTAGAGTGACTGGTTATGAAACTTAGCAAATTACAAAGAAGATTACAACGTTTGTTTGTTTCATGTTGTGTGCACCGTCACGGTTCTGATCTTTTGTTCTAGGTGTGATGAACATTAGTTTATTGGTCGTTTGCTCGTTTACATCTTAAAGCCTTTTGCTATTAACTATGGTCAGATATTTTGGAATTGAACAGACAGTGACTGAGGTCCACTTGTAATAATATAATTTTTTTATTTCTAAAGAGTATTTCTAAATCTTTAAACCTATGTAACATAAACAGCTAAGTAATAAAAAAAACCTGCAGTTCTTTTTTTCCCTTTTTTAAAAGTCGCTGATTCATGTTAGGTAAAGACGGAAATCGTTCCTAATGAATAATGTTGTGTTTCACGCAAAACCTTCAACGAAATACAGGAAAACAATATAAACTCAACAACAGACTTTTTTTATTTTTTACTAACAGCAATAGCATTTCTACAAGTACTGACGAACAAAACCGATTTTAGATTTCAACGGTTAAAGGAAAAACCTCTTTGAACGTATACGACTGTTTTGCCAGAGAACACATCAGCATTCAACGGTTTCCGCGTTAAACACGGTTTGCTAAGTTTAAGACGTGTTGGAGACTGCAAGCTTCTTCAAGTGGTCCATGAACACTTGTAAGCTGACGTCATCAGTGAGAACTGGGGCCCCAGACGAATCCTGTCCCCATGCGAACATATTATTGTGAGTCTGGGACGGGTTTACCTTGGATAACAGAAATCGAGCCTGTAACAACAAAGAAGCATTAAAAAAGAAAAAAGGCAGAACATAATACAGAACTCCGTTATTCAAATTGTGATTATCACGCAACTACGTTGCCTATATTTAATTTACATACACACATTCTAATGCAGAATGATAAACCCTTTCAATCCCAATCGGTTATCAACACTCAACTTCTCCTTACATAACAAATACAAAATAAGACATTTGGTAACAAGAAAGTGAGAATTGATCAAACAAAGCAAACTACTGAAGATTAAAAGTGAGATTCTCTCAAACTTTTTCAATGAAAAGTATAGGTCCAAATTGGGAGAACTTAATAATTCAACTTGGACTGAATGGGTTAATATCAATGACACATCGATGCCAGAAATCACATTGTTTTGACCTGTGTGACTAAAAGTAACAATTCGGCGTTCTGGAAAACAAAATCATTTTATACATGAAAATATCGAAACTATAATATTCGGCTAGCATAATCAGTTGTAAGCCGACAATTTTTCAAAAACGCAGGGAAGAACTGATTAACTCTCACACAATCCAGTGGCCTATTGTCTGTATTTATCAATCTGAATATCTATTATTTGATCCTATCCAAAATTCCTGTATCAAGACTGCTATCTGGATCACTTCCCAAATTTTAAATCAGTTCTTCCTCACCCCATATTTGTGTCTCTTCCTAAAACATTTACCAAAATCTATAATACAACAACGGCACCAAAAACCTTTCTTACAATTTATTTTAACATTTTCCGTGGTGTCAGGCATCTGTTAAGCCAATTTACCGACCTCCTTTTTTGTTATTAGGTTGTTTTTAGATGAATTCCAGACTTATGACCACAAGATCAAAAACAAAAACTGTCCTTTGTAAAAAAACAGTATCGCTACTGCATTGATATCCTTGGCGACCTTTCTAATAAGTACGGCCACCAAAAGGCGACTTACCAAACAATTAAACCTGAAGCACTGTTATAATATTTGTCATGTTAGAGTCCAGTCATGCTAGTATCATTTGAACAACTCAAAACAAATTTCGCTTCGCGTCGTGGTTTCCTACGCTTATCTCGTGTTCTCCCAACCTCCCGCGTGTTTACATCAGGTTATGTAAACACGGAAACCATTTTATATTTCTTAAACGTAAGTAGCATTACAAGAGCAGTCACTTGAAGAACTTGAGCAAAAATAAAGTAGGCAATCAAGATAGATTCCGTCATATTATTATAAGATATTGTAAGGTGTGCAGTCATCACCAATAGTACCACTAACGCGTCTAAGCAAAGACGAGTGAGAAGTCGAGCTAATTTCTGAAAAATACTTTATTGGTAACCCTCTAAACAATAACGAAAGGAAGAAAATAGCTTACAAAAAACTTCAGTGTTAAGAACACAACGAGACAAACGTGCTGAATTATTCAACCCGTACCTGACTGCCTCCTGCCTCTGTATCTATGTAACGTGGCATTGGAAAACGTGTTTGAAGGATTTCCTGTGCATCATCGACTGGACCCTGTAATAGCTGGCTGAAGGTCTCGTACTTAGGGTCGTTCTGGTAGCCAAGTTTCCGCCACTGCGCTATCGTCTAATTACAGAAGGGCAAATGGTTGGTAAAATATAACTTTACACAATTATGCACTTAGTGTCCACGTGTGAAATAACGAATGCAATGTTTGAATTAGCATTTTCAGCATCGATGTCACGTCATAGTAAAGATTTTTCAGAAACCAGACCAAATGAAACAAACAAGAGAAGCAAGAATTATTAACGTATACGACGTTGATTATGGCCTGTTCACACTAGGGACGTAAATATAATTAAAATAAAAATCGCAGAAAAACACACATGGAAATTTGTTTGAAAACCGGAGCCATCAGATCGCTGATGAAGTTTTTGAGTTTATGCTGAATGCTGTCTTACTCTCATTTGACGTAGATGGCAGAACGTATTTTAGGACATAGTGGATAGCAATCGAGAACTGCACGACTGCGGAATCTTAATAGCATAACGAGTTCTCAGGTGTTTAAAGAGTGACCTTGTTTCTTCACCGTTTAAAATGAGTGAAACACCTTAAAAGAATCAGGAAACACCCCTGAACTCACACCTTAAATAAGTATAGAGAACATTTTAAACTCACACCTTTAAAAGGTTCAGTAAACACCCCTGAGCTCACATCTTAAAAACCTACAGAGAACACTTTGAACCCACACTTTTAAGGTTTAGCCAACACCTCTAGACTCACTTTGAAAATTAGAAACATTATGAAACTTTGATAGACGGTATATTTCGTACTAACATCACACTTAAGTTGATTTTATCAGTGAGCAGGTTTAGCAGATGATTTCTTAGCCTTATAAGCAACAAGTTACAGTATGAACCTATTACAATGCAATCAGTATGGAGTAAGCATATTTTTGCTTCCAAATTCAAATTCGATTCTTCGCTATAAATCAGCTGTTAAATCTCATTTTCTGTGTTTGTATTTTCAACCAGAAATAATTCTTTTGAAAATTTGTAATTCAGCTGTGAAAAATTCCGTACTGAACTGGATATGACCTCTATTGATAGAGCCCTATTATTAGGAATTCGCTATTCAGTAAATCGGGAAAAGATTAAATTCCATTTTAAATATATTCAAACAGAAAAACCGAACGTAAATGGTGCTTCAAATGAAAACAAAGCTTCGACTTGTTAAAAAGGCTGAAAAATGTTGGATGTTCGCCAAAAAACCTGCCAAATTAAAAACTTGTTTATACTCACAGGAGGCCAAATCATACAGTTCGAAAAGATTACGTCATTCCTACTGGATTTCTAACAGTCATTTTAGATTATTACTGAATTTACAACCAGAATTACTTTTCTTTTAAACAAATAGTCTCCAAATTACAAAACAAAGCGAATACAATACACGTATTTTGCTTAAAGTGTGTAAGTTATGTTTTTTCTTTTCATCTCGATTGGTTTTGAGATGGTTTTTGTTGTACATTCTTAATTTGATTCGTGTTATTACATTTAACTATAACAAGGCATACACTTTTCTTCCCCTACTAAACTGAGTCACCCTTAGAAGACGGCAGAAATACCTCATTTCTACGCATCGTATCGCAACCATTTTCACAGACGTAACCGTTTTAAGACGTTTGACCAAATTTCGTTCCAAAAATCGTTGAGATCCAAGACATTTTACTATGTTTTCTGTTCATTAGAAAATTGTTGTCGAACTGATTTTGACTTTCTAATTAGCCTCCTGAACAAAAATTCAGCCAATCAATGAACGCGACAGGTTTTACATATGAAAACCAAAACTATGGGAAAATTTAAAATTTGCATTGGGTATTGCATTTACCTTGCCTTGTGCTCAGTTTGGACGTTTACATTTGTAGTTTGAATTTTTCGGACTTGGCCACGGTTTAAAGTCAAGAAACAAAGGTTAAGATTTATAACCGCACGCGGTTTTGTCGGTTAGTGACATATAAACAGATATCACGTGATCGATTTTACCAATTGCAAGCACGAATTTTTAACAGTGAACCAAGGTTGCTTTATAAAAAGGAGTAACTTTTGTGTTACGGAAATAAAGATTACCTCGCCATGATAGATGAGAAGCTGAAAAAATGTGTCCATCAAAAGAATCTTGTCGGCCTGTATGCTACTGGAATCCAGCAATACCGGCTGAAAAGGAACCACATGGCATGAAATCATGAATACAGTACAAGAAATCTCAACAGTAACTAGATCTTATTACCCGTGACACATCTTTTTATACAAACCTTATGTATACAAAACCGTTTATATTCTGTACTATGTCAAAATTTTCCCTTGGTGCAATGTTGTGTACGAAACGTTCAGACTTTCAGAGCGGGATAGTAAGTGAACAGGAAGGGGGACTAATTGCCCTTTCGCACATGGGTTGAGCGACAGATAAACACTATGGTTATTCAACATAACCGGCTCCCCCCTCGCTTGATCTAGCTATGATATTACACTTTTTTGGCATTTTTGCTTTGGATTAAAAAAGCGCTACTCAAGCTTAGAGGAATATCAGTTCGAAACACACTCAAGATTAAGGCCCTGCTTCTAAATGCGAAACGTTTGGTCTTAACAAAGTTACCAAGAGTTAGCCCTACAGACAAAAGTGACACAGACATACCTCTGGTGGGCCTTGGAATGAATACGAGTACAAGATTGGTTGGATCATTATCAGCGAATTTGTGACATCTTCACGGTTAAGAACATGTCTGAAGAGATGGTAGTTTCATTAAATATTATATTGGCAAGACAACATTTACATAAAAATTGAAAAATAGGCTCGACTATGAACTAGAGTGGGAACTCACATACACAACTCTTGCAGAACCTTACCTGTAATATGATGATTCATCTGGACTGTTGTTAAATACTTGAAGGAACTGAGATCTTCTTAAATGGAACATAAACTAAAAGAAGAGAAACAACGACTTAGAAAAATGAAAACCTGCACAAAAAACGGAAACTAGTTTAACTCCAGACCTGCCTAGATTTAAATATTTGTGTGACCTTCTTTCTTGTCTAAGCTAACTCATTTTCCAATCCCAGGACACATAAATGAGTACGAGCACCTGCTGGGAGACTAAAGGTCATGGATTAGTGTCACATCAAGCGGCAGCCAATACAGACACGTACAGGCTCCGTGGGTTAAACAATAGAACAAACTTCATTTTTCAATTTGACTGAAACTATTGCAGTCTCTTTCTTTCCTCTACTTCTCTGCTCACAATACAATCAGTCAGCAGTTTCTATACAACTTTTGTTTGCAGCTTCGACTGATATGAGGAAAAGAAAGAGACTGCTTGAAGTCTAGATAGACTATAACAGCAGGTTACTACTGAATCCAGTATTGATAATTTGACCACATTACACTGCATTACATTTTACAGGAATCAAGGACTGGGATACTAGGAACTGGAGAAACAAACAAGATCTAGCTACTCAGGGATAGTCAATGGAGGGGCAAACACGGATGAGAAAACCGTTAAAGTATAAAACATCAACTCTGTACCATCACTATTGTTAACATTATCTACATTGTCAATACCGTGTTACCTGAGGATACAGGGAGAAATTATCAGCTAGTCTAAACGAGTTAGGGTCATCTTTATGATACTCTCCAAACTTCTGGCACAGCCGAATGAGCATTCTATCGAGCCATCGTAACACATCTGGCCCCTCATCCCCTTCAGCTCTAAACACAGCTATTCTGCTCATCATTACAGCTGCTGATTCCTGGTCAAAACCCATTGAAATGTGACCAATGTTTGTAGAATCAACCCAATTTCGTGCACATGTTGTGACACGTACTCGCCGCTGACCACTTGAATGTTGGTATTGAGTTATAAATTGGACGCACCCCCGTCCACCTTGTGGTACTGGCGCTGTGTGCTGCAAAACAGAGCAGATTTCATGTAAACTTTAATTAACCATTTAAGTCCCAGCTGAATTATCAAATTCTCCCAACTTGAGCCCACAATTTTCACTCGACAAGTTTGAGAGAATTTTACCTTTAATCTTTAGTAGCTTGCCTTGTTTGATTAATTCTTATTTTCTCATTACCAAATGTCTTATTTTGTTATAATTTGTTATGTAAGGAGAACTCGAGAATTGATCACTGATAGGTAGAGAAGTGGTTAACTACACTCTCTTACTGGCAGTAATGAATAGAGTTTAAGAGGCTATCCGCCTACAATTTATGTACAGCAGTCTCTCCTGATAACACTAACTGCATTTCTCTTTTCTAAGAATTACGTTTTTTGGAGAAAGTTGAGAAATCGATAAACCAGGAAAAGGTATGATGAAAAATAGCCACAATCAGTATGTATTGTTTTAAACTCGACACTTGTTAAAGTGGGTAAGTTTTGGTTTCCAAACAGCCGTTGTTAGGGCAAAAAGACATGCACAATTTTGGGAAATTCAGTTGTCAGGACAGATTACTTAACCCATACACCGAGTTGTCACTTTTTAGGCAGAAAACCTATCAAGGTATCGCCGGTTGTTTTTTTTTTGGCACCACTTTGGAAAGAATTATTAAAATTCTTGGTAAATAAATGGTAAAAATTGTGGAAAATTCTTGCTAAAAGGGAGTTTTACCCTTTTTTCCTTGGTAAAACGGACTTTTACCGAGACTATTTCCTGGACTTCTCTAAATTTCTCGGTAAAAAATTGGTAGAATTTTAAAAGTGGTCGCAAAAAAATTCCTGCTCGCCGCAAGGCCTCCTTAGCAAAATGCTTAAAATTCTGGACACGGTTCCATTAAAACATCAAATTAGGTATGCTTCAAGAAGTAATGTAAATAAATGTCAATCGTTCTTGTAGCAAATTATTCCACAAATTATTCTTTATTCTTTTAACAAAATGAAATTTTGGTGCTGTAGTTGCACTTTGGTATGTAATTGTTCCTGAATACTTTGTCATTAAGCATAACTTCTTACGCTATTGTGGGGCAAGGTTCCGAATTCGATCCCGACAGTTTGCCGTGATTCGAATGTGTGTGTGTGCCCATCTTTTTCGCCTAAGCCAACTCAGCTTTCCATCTTTCCAGGGTTGGTAAATGAGTAACAGCGTCTGCTGGGAGCTAACTCGCAATGGATAAGTGTTTCGTCCAGGGTGAGTTAAAGACTCTTATCCGCTTAACACTACCGAAAGCAGAGATAAGCGCCAGCTCGATGGGCCCCTAGACTCGTAAATGATTTAGCTTTTAGCTTTTGTTATACGACTGTATGATATCTTCAAGTACATTTTTTTATATAGAGAGAGCATCTAAACTTCTAAATAAGCAGCACAATCGGTTCCACTCACTTGGTTGACAATCTCAAAGAATAATGCATAGGTCGTTGACGAATCAAATCCACATAGTTTCCAAGCAGATGTGCCACCAACACCAATTTCCTTTGAAATATAAAATGAATATAATTAGTAAGTGTGAAACCCCTTCAACTAGCCAATACTTATACACCTCTAAAGACACACTGTGGACAACATTTGTCTCTGTTTAAAGACCATGTTGGGCAATGTTGGATCGTGTCGGTTGATGTTGGGTAAGGTCTTATTTCTGTCAAATTTCTCCAACATTGGGAAACATTTTGAGCTCGCAGAGAGCTATTGGAATAGTTGGGAATCAGGATGTCGGGCGTAAACAAGCGGTATGTATCGCAAGTGAAGTGCTTCGATATCCGAACTGCAAAATGTTTTGCATGGATAAAAAAATATCAAAGAGTCATTGTTCATATCCAATCCTACCACATGGATCATTTACTTATTTATTTCAAGTAAAATTTGAGTTCAAAATTAATAAACACAAATAAATAAAAAACAGACACGCACAAAACATAAAATCAAAATTAGAACGAATATATATGTATACAATTTATTTACAAGAACAATTCATTATTCAAATGTTCATAAACTTGAACTCAATATGAAATAGCAGTAAAAGAATGGTTAACTTGCCAAGTTGGGCAATTTGTTCAGTGTCATCGTAGACCAAGAGACCTCGCTTTGGCAGATAATGCATTTCAGCTTGCACATTGTACGCCAAAGGAAGCCTATTTGTCCAGAATAGTATGCTGCGATTGTCTCACGTTCAGGAGGCACATTCATGTATTTGTTAAATGATCGTTAAGAATGCTCTTATTCAACTACCAATGAAAGATGTTCAATATGTCACGTGATATTACGGTGTTCGGTACATGAGTTCAGCAAACCAGCACGTGTGGTATCAACCATACAGTATATATATTAATCAACGAACAACAGTCAAAATACAAGTTTCCTGACACAATATTCTACTTACTCAACCAGCTAACCACAAAATACCTTTTGACTTTTTCTAGCATGCGCATTTAAGAACATTCATTGGTACTCAGAATATCTACATACGTCAAATGAGCACATTGTGACCCCTAAAGCGACAGAATGCGTGTAAATTCAGTCTTGGTTGGTTCTTCAGTTTCGTCTGTTAACTTCCTTAAAATTGCTGCTTCAACACATTTTCATTTTTTTTTCAAAACTGAGAAACCATCATGTTTTAAAAACAAATGAGAAATGATTGTGTGATATTAGGATATGTCGTTCCCAAAGCCAAGCAATCACATACTATTTTAGTAATGAAAATGTAAATTCTACACCGTAAAAAAGAGAATACTTACTGACGTTTTGGACGTTAGTCCTTCGTCGGAGTAAAGCGAAGAAAAAGAGAAAATGTAGAGTTTATATAGGCAGGGAGATGAAAAACTAGCCAATAGAAATAAGGTAGCCATGGAAATTAAAAACAACGAATAAGAAAAAAAAACGTGAACATGAATAAATTTTGAAAAAGCTAGTTATTTTTCTATTTTAAATCACATACTAATACGTGGATACTTAATAACGATCTAACATAAATTATTGCATGAGGTTGGCTTCACTTAAACGCTATGTAGTATTTCCAAAAGAATGCAACATTTCCCAAAATGTTGCCACCAACACTGTTGGGTGATGTTGTACTCGTTCAAAAGGGTCTTAAAACCTCACCGTCTCCGAAACATTTGGACCCTTTCTGTCCATTGATATGCACGGTCCGATGCAGCCTGATAGTTTCAGTTCACGAGAAGTCTGAAAGGCACAAAACTCTTATTATAAATGGTAGCTAAAATGAATGAATAAATTATAATATAAATTTCATAACTGGACGTTTGCAACATAGCAGAGTGAGTACTAGACAGTTTGAGGCCAGCCAACAAGTGTGGTGATGGACCAAGGCCATAGCTTAAATTGTTTAAAATTCAGAATGTCTGAAGAAATTGCCTTTTTTTCACTCCTTGATAAGTGAAAACATACTCGTCTAAAGTATTTGAGGTGAGCAATTTTCCACTTTGCGAGTTACATAAACGGTTAAAAAGCAGATGGCACAACTGCACATTCCAAAGTTTCTCTACTACATCCCACTCTAATTCTGAAAGACAAAATTAATAATTTTTATGCATAATAATAATTTGTATTAGCAAATAATGTACAGTAAAAACAAAATGTAGTATATATGTAAAGAAACACTTCAGCCTCTACCAGTGATCACTATTTTAAAAAGGCCCGGATCAACTACTACTACTTTTGTATTTGACATCATCCTTATACGTAATGTACAACTAGTACTAGCTATCGCTAAGTGCCAACGAGCAAGACAAAAGCACGTGCAAGACAGAACTGTCATAAATACTTTTTTACTTTGTCTTTCGCCATTTCAGTCTTATAAGAAATAGTACACAAACACCGGTGATGAACATTTAAAAACAAATTTGAAATAAAATACAAAATTAACGGCTTTTCACTGCCGACATATATTCATTCAGTTAAAAACGGCTTTAAACCCTTGATTAACAATGTTTTTTCTAGTTTACAGTTAGTCAGATTGCCCTCTTGCTATGATTTCAAAGTGACGCATTTTTAACGAAAAGTCAAGTGAAAGATAATTTCAAACTGTATATTTTTCAAAGTTCGTAACCACTGTCTGTTTTCTAATATAAAACGCTGAAACTGAAATGTCTCAGCGCACAGTTTACGTGTGAAAACCGTTCTAACATAAATACTCTTCTTGTAACAATTTGTTTTGTATATCGAAAATTTCAATTCATGTCTTTGATAAAATACAATATTAACATTAAACTGCTGTCAGCGCGCAGTTTACTTGTGAAAACCGTTCGAACATAAATAATTTTCTTGTAACAATTTGTTTTGTAAACTAAAAATTTCAATTCATTAGTTCTGACACTTGTCAGATATAATGTCTCTGATAAAATACATAAGCCGCTGTTTGCTCATGAATGAAAATGTTTTGTGCTGTGATTTGCTCACACAAAATCCATTGTTACATTACCTTTCACCCAAATTTGGTCACACAAAAACGAATTTGAGATTTTTTCATCCCGTATTCTACACGTGCATCGGCTATATGATGCTGCCGCCTCGCCAGGCTCGTGTTTTCGCTCGCCTGGCTCGTTGGCACTAACAGCTATCCAGTGAATGTCAAATTTACCTTTACTTCTAACGTACCACCAAAAGCCATTTTAAACTCTCCTCGCATATCTTTGGAAAACATTCTCTGGAAAGTCTGTTTGAATAGAGCTGTGTTAAAGGAGTCCCCCATAACCATTGTTCCCCTATAGTTGAAAAAAAAATATTCAGATCATTAAAGTTCTTTATGTGATTTTAATAATAAAACTTTCCACTGCAACCTAAATAAAGACGCTCAAAGAGCGCATGTGGTCACTCCTTATGGGAGGTTTTATGGAATCTTTTTGTTGCGTCAAAATTGAAGCGATATCCGGTTGGAGGTGGAAATAATTCATTAGACATTCATCCATTGAGCATTAAGTCTGGGTCAGTAGTGAATTTGTAAACCACGATACAACATAAGCACGAGTGTTATAACGGAGAGATGATGGCTGTTGGTTTCCACACTCATGCATATTAAATTTTAATAAACATCAGTGTTCTATCTAGCCCGACTTTAGGTACAGTAGTTTGCATTTCTAATAGAGTGCAAATGCTAAACTAGAGTGCAATATGAATTCCACTAAATACTGGAGTGATTTTCATCGGACTGTGAAATAGTTACTAAGCTAATAGACACTAATAAACTCTGCGGCTATTGTTTTCTTTTGTTGAAACACAACTATTAGACACTAACTAGTAAACACTCACTATTAGTAATTATTTCACAGTCCGATGAGAATCACTCTGTTAAATTAGGCTACTTCTATTATTTTGAAAAGTCTTACATGTGATGTCCGCCATTTTGAAAAGCCTTACGCGTGACGCCATTTAGAATTTGCCGCAAAGCGTTATGGTTAGTGTTACATGCTCGCTCGCTTGTTTCCTTACAAGCACGTCAACATAGGACACTCCCGTCTGTAAGACTGGAGTGACCAAAAAGAAATGTAAGCATTATTTTTCTCCAGTACAAACGCTTAAACTATTCATGACATCAAACAACAATAGTTTCTCTTTCTCAGAGTTACATGAATCCTTTGAGCCAATGGTCATGACCTTGCTACAAGGAACAAAATGACATTGCTCTCCTAAGAGTCCTTTGTATAGATCAACGAATAGAGCATTCACCCAATGCTCAGGTCATGTGTTTGAATACTGTCATGGGCTAAGTTTTTTTCTGAGTATTATTGATTTGAAAAAAAGACAAGTTAGAATTGAAACACGAAATAATTCTTTCTTACTAGCCAGTAATAACAATGTGAAATTAAATCTGAATGAACAAACTATACACAATAAATTTTACTAGAAATGTAGGTAGCAAAACAGTTACTGTTCTTCAGCAGGCTACTAACTGTAAACTGTGAGCAATTCCATAATTGGTTTGGAGTAGTTACACTTACCCTGAAAAGTTTGGACAGTATTTCATCTCATACAGGCCAGTCTGGTCCAAAGCACACGAAAACATATCAATTACATGCCCATTCTCAGCAGCACGACGAGCCAAGTTTTCATAGTGCTGGAAACATTTAAAAAGTAATAAAAATAAAATTATTTTAATAAGTATTTTTAAATGTGTCATGATGATGACCGCTGTACAGTGTAATAGTAATATTATGGTCACTGAATACAAGGCTAAAAGGTATTTTTAATCTCCTCTTTAATAACGTCATAAACAAACAAACATTAAGTACTCAACTTGGAACAAACTCAGCCTCCTTCATAACAGTTGTACAGTACAACATCTAAAAAAGACATTGATGGAGATGCTGATACAGTAAAACCTGAGTAATGCGACCCCTATGTTTTACGACCACCTGTCATTTGCGACCACATTTCCTGGCGCAGATGCTTTATAATATGATCTGGTCAGCACAAACGTAATAAAACATTTAATAAAGACGACAAACTTTTTTAAAGCATACATGTTTCGGCTTAACTAAAACCAAAGACGAAGAAAGCTACCATCACCTCAAGAATGAACTAATTCACTTGGCACAATGCTATGTGTCATCTTACCGTCCCACACCAGCAGACCTTAAGAATCACCATATTTTGAAAAATATTAGAAATAATAAGAACATCATTGTTCTCAGACCAGACAAAGGTAACGGTGTGGTTATAATGGACAGATCAATTTATAAGAACTCTTGTTTGAACATTATTAATGATCAAAAAAGGTTTAAGTTACTTTCAGACGATCCTACACTATTTAGAGAAGCCAAGCTTCAACGCTTCCTTCGCAAGCTTAAGAAACAAGGTTCCTTAGATGATAAAACTTACCAGAATGTTTTACCCAGGGGCTCTCAACCAGCTAGGTTTTATGGTTTACCTAAGTTACATAAACAACGCGATCTTAATAACTCTCCTCCTCTTAGACCTATAGTTTCCTCCGTCAATACCTATAATTATAATTTAGCTAAATACTTATGTTCTCTACTCAACCCCCTCATACCGGACGACTACATTACTAAAGATTCATTTTCGTTTGTTGACCAGCTCTCTAAACTTGATAGCAATGGACGTTTTCTTATATCTTTTGATGTTGTTAGCCTATTCACTAACATTCCTTTAAACGAAACTATTGAAATCGCGGTCAATCTTATTCACACGAAATATCCTGATTTTTCTATCAACAAAAA
>JAOBRB020089058.1:0-14173 GCA_027575285.2 Zoanthus pulchellus
TTGCTAAGTGCAAGAACACAGATGGTAAAAATAAATTGTATATAAACCATTATATTGAAATCAAGTCATTTATAATTTTCTGCTGTGAAAGACATATTGCTCCTTAGTGGAAGCTCCAACTAGTTATTACGGTATGTCCAATTAGAATAGAAAAGTTTGATATTAGGTACTACTTCTTCAATATTGTTTTCACTCTATTTTAAGAATAAGGCCACCACACATAATCTCCACTCTGACCTGTCTTGTGCAAGGACTCACACGTCATCCAACAACCTCAAGCCTGCATTTTCATCGCCTTCTCCACTGTTCTTTACCGTGTTCTTTTTGACATTCTAACCTTTCTTCTTCCTTCTGGTCTCCATCATTTGTTAAAGATGTCACACAGTGATGTTGCCTTGGCTTTCTGTTTCACAGCATATGGCCTTGCCATCTCCATCGCCTTAGTTTTCTTAATCACAGTACATAACTTTTTGCACCAACAATGTTGATTCAGTTACTCTTTGAAAAATCACTTGAAACTAAAATGAATCTAATCTCTTGTCAACCTCATTGATTTTCCAAGTTTCTTAGGCATACAGTATGTCATTACATGTTTGACAATTGTGTTGTAGAGTTTGATCTAAGTTTTCTTGCTAAAATTTATTTCCTTAAGTTGAATTAATTTGGGAAAATTTTTATGAAAATCAGACAAAATTTATGATTTGGTTCAATATTACTATTAGAGGAAAAATTAAGGCTAAACAAATCGAGATCAAAATAAATAAGCTTGGTAGAGTTTCTAGATACTCTATTGGTGCCAAAAGGATTGCTAAGTTATTGTTAAACTGACCATGAACAATGGAGATATTTGTACCGAAATATAGTAATTTATGCAAGAGATTTTTGTTTGCTCAGCTTTCAGTTTTTAACTTTTGATTTTTTGTGGTAAAAGGCAACATTAAAATGGCGTAATCAATAAGTAGATAAACGTTTCTCTTATTTTATGAGGTAGTACCTTGTTATTATGCAGAATCAAATATCACTTTCTGTGAAATGAACAATTTCTTATTGTGTAAATAATGGTACAAGTAAATGATTAATTGATTGATTGATCTTCTTGCTTTTTAAGTGATGCAAGGATTACACATCTTCTTCATTCCTTATCTATATAATAAATAATGTGTCAGTTTTTTCAAGCAAAAACATTCCTCTGTTGATCCATACATGTTTGAAACCATTCTCAACTCAATTCTAAAAAAGCAAGGCTCGACACTAAGACTTATCTGTTCACCACTGGAAAGTATTATTTGTGAGTGAAAAGTAAAAAAAGCAAATGAACCTAAAATACTTGCCCGATTGGGCAACTACTTAGAAATAGAAAATGTGGGAAAGTATTCTTTTAACCTTTTGACTCCTTAAGGCCGCACGAGAAGTTTCCCTGTATTTCTTGGAGCAAAGTGATTTACTGTTGACTCGAAATCAAAACATGTATGGGCAGTAGAATTTGAATAAGTTTCAGCCATTATTGAACACAAAAATAATAAGTGGAAACGCTTTATTTTTATTTCTAGATTTTAAAATGCAAAAGTATTCTAAAGTAGCATAAAATTGTAAAATCCAAAATCAATAAAATGTGTAAAATTATTGCCTTTTTGTGCTGGCCACTACAAAATAACAAAATGTATATAACAACTTATGACTAAAAGAAAAACTTAAAACTTTAACAAAATTAAAATAAATAGAAAAGGAAGATTTGAAAACTAAGTTTTTGTAGTGCTATGTGCAGAAATACTGTTTTAAAAAGGCAAGATTTAGTTCACTTTAATGTCTTTCACAAAACTTGGCAGAAATGCCATGTCGATTAATAATAATAATAATAATAATAGTTCTTTATTGCACACTTTAGCAACTTATGTTGAAGTTTTTATTACAAGCAGAATCAATAATAAAATCATATTTGAATAACCTAACTTTTTTATCTTGTGACAGCTGTTTGATCCTTGACTGTTTTTCAAGGAAACGTTTTTAACAGCTGCAACTTGACCACAAAGGTCACACGTACCATCTGGTTGATTAATACATTTTAAACTAGAACAATATCCTTAATTTCCGTATCAAGCTATCTCGGTACATTTTTCTGTTTTACATTTTTCCTTGGAAATTTTATAATTCCTTTTGTCATATGTCTAATACATTCAGTTGGTAATAAACCTGGTAAACCAGCTTTAGCACGTTTTGAACAATCCGATTCATTACATGTTCTGTGGAGCACATCTATCATGCCTGACTCTTTGTGTAAAGCACACCAGAGCCCAACTTGCTCACCTGCTTTGTTATAAAAAGGTTGAGTTTGACAACCAGGCTCGTTCCAGCGTTTGTTTTTTACATCAATTATGTCACTAGTCTTGTGATCACTGCATTTGATAGGTGTTTTCTCAGAATTTTCTCAGAATTCTCACCTGTCAGATTGTCGATTGTGATAATCTTGTTCATCACACCTTCGATGAATAACATCAATCTTATCGTCACTCTTATGCGATGTACATAGCAAACCAGATGTTCTATCTGGATGGTTGAAAAGTGACAGGTTTTTGCAACCTGGCTCAATACATTTTGGTATTCTGACATTAATCATATTTAGTTCAGCATGAGTTTTACAATAAAGGATGGGGGGACGTTATTTTACACTCATTGTAAAAACTTGGTTACTTCTTACAAGCTTCTGAAAGACAAAGTCTAGGCATATTGTTAATATAACTAAAACCTTTTATTTCTTCAAATAGAAATCTTTTTGTATGATAACTATAAACCAATATATCTTTAATGGTAAATATGTTTGAATATAATAACAATCCAATATATTTCTAATTGTCACCGGCACTCCTTGTCAGTCATTCAGAGTCAGAATGTTTGTGAGGTATATGTTTATGTTTGTGATAATATAGTTACATACATGCTTTTAATTTGTTTGTAAAATATATTTAAAACTACATAGCCAATTATTATTTCATTTATCTCCATATAATACCATATATGCGTACCAAAAATTACGGTGTTCAACTTACCAATAGAAAAAATATCGCCCTGGAAACCCCTAGAGTTGCCATCTACATAACATTGTCCGGCTGCTTCGGCAGCGTGGTTAGTCCTTGTGGTGTAGTGGTTAACACGTCGCAGTAGTAAACCGAAGATGTGGGGTTTGATTTCCGCCGAGGGCTATTTATGTTATTTTTCTCTTTTATTTCTTTCTACATAGCCAATTAGTCCATACTTAGTCACAATGAGCGTAGCGAATGGTCAAATACCACCGAGTGAAACTTTAGCTGAACGGAGGTGGTATTTGAGTGATTTCATATATACTACTTTATTGTATAACGGTTAAATGATTAGCTATTAAAAGTCAATTTGTAAGTTGCTAAAGTTGTAATGTTAAACTAAGTTACATACATCTCGTTCTGAAGTAATTTAATGTAGAATGGTTTGGAATGATAATCTGTTTCTTTTAGATAAGATTTACGATCAACAAACTTTTAGAAGACTAGACTGTTGTTTTCATGGTTAATTCATATACAGTGTATGGTTTTTTTGATTAATAGTGATAATTTTGTTACCTTTTAGGTGTAAAAAGTGAATATTAATCAACGAAAGTGGTACAAATTTCAATGAAGCTGGCCATTGTTTAGCTACCTTTACCTTGCATCACAAACTCAAGTCATAGAAATAAGGCCGTACAAGTGTGACCTATGCATCAGATCATTTTGTTATCGTAAATCACTTAAAAAGAACAAAAAGAAGGCATACAACATTCAAACTCTACTTTTGTGATAAAGAATGCAGAAAAGTTTAAAGCCCAACAATAGTGATCAGTGTGATAAATCTTCGTTCAGTCAATCATGTCATCTAAACACACACAAAATAATACACATTGGGTCAAGACCCTATAATTGTGATCAGTGTAGTAAATCATTTAGTACAAGTTCTTGCTTAAAGAAACATAAAAGAATACACACTGGAATAAAACCCTACCATTGTGATCAGTGTAGTAAATCATTTAGTACAAGTTTTAACTTAAAGGTTCATAAAAGAATACACACTGGGTTAAAACCCTTTCATTGTGATCATTGTGGGAAATCTTTCAGTCAATCAAGTCACTTAAACGTACATAAAAGAATATATAGTGGTTTTAAGCCTTTCCAATGTGATCAATGTGGTAAATCATTTTTTGGAAGTAGTAACTTAAATGCCCATAAAAGAATACATAGTGGTATAAAACCCTATCATTGTGATGTGTGTGGTAAATCATTTACTCAAGCAAAGGACGTAAAGAGACATAAAAGAATTCACAGTGGATTAAAACCCTATAATTGTGATCAATGTGGTAAATCATTTAGTACAAATTATAACTTAAAGGTACATAAAAGAATACACACTGGGTTAAAACCCTACTATTGTGATCAGTGTGGTAAATCATTTACTACAAGTTCTTACTTAAAGAAACATAAAAGAATACACACTGGAATAAAACCCTACCATTGTGATCAGTGTAGTAAATCATTCATTGGAAATGATAGCTTAAAGAGACATAAAAGAATGCACAGTGGGTTAAAACCCTACCATTGTGATCAGTGTGCTAAATCATTCCGTCATAATGGTAGTTTAAACAAACATAAAAGAATACACAAACAAACTCACACAGAGATCGATTCACGTAATGCTGGTGGAAAAACGACATGTTAAACGGAGAAGTTGTGAAAATAATAAAGAAAAAAGGCGTTTGACAGGTTGATTCATTTATTGAAAGTGAAAAGAACTGAAATAGGAGCTTGCAAAAGGTTTTCATGTGAACATTGCCATAAACAGTTCGAATTGCTAGTTGACCTTAACTGACATATTCAAGATAATGTTCATTATTGAAGTACCAGCGGGATAGCTCAACGAAAACCACAAAGTTTAACTTTGGGAGCAACAGTGGACAAGCTCTGATGCAAGGACGTGAAGCAGAAGATTGCTTTGCTGAACAGAATGTTGAATTAAAACTTTTAATAACTTTTACGTCCAATAACGAACTTTTAACCAGTTGTAGTTAGTGATACGTTTTCCTTTTGTTTACAGTTGATGTACCAAGATCCTTGTAAGGGACCTCGAGTCCTATTGGAACCTCACTTGGTCCCTATACATGTTGTAAATAAACAAACAGATGTTCATATTTTAATGTTTTTTTTCAGTTTCAATCTTAAGCCCCGTCTACATGAGCAATTTTAATGTGACAATTTTTATTTGCTCCTGTAGATAAACAAAATTGACCAATTTTTGTATGAGAATTAAATTTGTTAGTTTTTATCTGGCAAATAAAAATTGTCACATACGGAAAATTGTCCGTGTAGACGAGACAACACATAAAATTGGCAATTTTTTTTGTCATTCGTAGATCCCAGTCTCCAATCTTTTGTTTTCAAACAAAAATTGCTCGTGTAGACGGGGCGCACACTGGCAAATAATGTAACTTGTCACATAAAAATTACTCGTGTAGACGGGGCTTTAGTATATAATAATAATTATTATAATAATCGTAATAATAACTTTATTACCGTTTCTATGTTTTTAGCTCATTGATCTAATTGGGGACACTTACTATTACAAAAATAATAGAAAAAAAAACTATGTGCAATATCATAAAAGAAACAAAGCTAGATAAACTATGAATTAAACTTTAAAAAAATTTTAGTGACTATTTAAAATGTTTGGATAACATAAAAATGCTTGTACAATGCAAATAATCTTAAATAATAAATCACGTGCTGCAAAGATTGCAGCAGTTCCCACTTTCTTCCACTTGGCTTGCCCTACATAATCTCTTCGAGCATTAATTTTAAAGATGCTAAGGCTTGGTAGTTCACGGATATCATTTTCTAATTTGGACCAGTTATATGGTTCTTGATACCTAAGTGTGTGTTTTCCATAGCTTATAGTATTAAATGGTGATATTTCAAAGTCACTGTTCGTAACAACGAGTACCCTTTCGAGTAAATATTTAAGATATGTAACTAGGTACTAGGTTATTCTTTGCAATACTAATGTATAAAATAATGTCCTGTAGGCGCCTATTGTGAAGCGGAGGTAATATAGCGCGCTTCAATCAATCAATCAATCAAACTTTATTTACCCTCGAATTTACAGAGTAGCACTGAAGTGCTAATATCTTCGAGCCAACTACATTAATAAATAATTATAATAAAAAAATTAATTCTATATAGGATAAAAGGAAAACTAATTACCTAGACAACTAACTTGCTTAAGAAGTTCCTCATTGTCTCTGTTGTTGTTTTGAAGACTGCACGCGGGGCTCGCTCTTGGATGCGTTCGATTTTCCTCCCAGCTGAAGATTTACAAATGTTCCAGACTAAATGACAGTATGTTCAGTGTGGCATTATAGCTGTTTTATACAGTATGAGCTTAGCTTGGCATGGTATTAGATTGAGCAAGCGCATGGGGACCCCTACTTTCTGGCTGGCTTTAATGCATATTTCGCTAATGTGTTGTGTAAAGTTAATATATAAGGTTCCCGTCTATATTTATTCCTAGTAGCTTGATTTGTTCAGTTTTCATGATCTCGTCATTAGCGATGGTGAGAAAACTGCTCTTCTTATCTACATCTATGTTCTTGGGTTAATCGTGAAGGATTGAAACTTATCTGGATTTGCCAAGAGAAGGTTGTTCCTATACCATAACAGTTCCTGTTAGCCCTGAGTCTCTAAAGTAGATTCAACTTCTTCATAGGTTTTTCTCTTCATATATGATGGTGGTCATCGGCATAGAGCTTAAGGTTTGAGTCAGGGATGTGAAATGTCGTTTTGGAACATGTTTCAGATGATGCATGATCCCTAAGGACATATACGCTCCATAATTCTCCATTCACTCATGTGGCCGTTTATTTTAATTCTGTTTAACCTACTATCAAAAAATGATCTAATCAGTTCAAGTGATCTGCCATTAAAACCAAAGGCATCCAGCTTTTGTTAGAGTGAGTGAATGGCTTAACGAGTCAAATGCATTACTCATGTCAGTAGACAATATTGTAAGCAGCTCTTTTCTATCCACTGAAAGCCTTCAGTCTTCAATCAACATCAGCAGGGTTGTCTCGCGGCTGTGTTGTTTTCTATAAGCTGTCATCCTGTGGTGCAGAGCTGGGTCATAACAGGGGCAGAAACCTTTTTCTTCAATTTTCTGGTACATTCTTTGTACTTGCCATCCTTCTTTCCCTAGATTCACTTGTAAATTCTTTGTATTATTCACCCCCTTCTAGAATTTCTGGATCCGCCACTGCATAAAGTCTGGTCTCTTGTTTACTGAGTAAGTGTTCAAAAATCCTGTCCACACGTATAAGTGAAGTGATTGGGCAATTGTTCAATTTGTCTTGTCTATCTCCCTTTTAAATACAGGGTTCCACTCGCCTTTCTTCCATTCAGATGGCCACTCGTCCCTAAGCCAATAGTCTAGTCAGGGATAGTGCGATTCCTTCAGCCACTCTCTTAAAGAGTTTTGGTGGTGCTGTCACATCCCACCCATACGACTTTCTTACATTGAGATTTTTAAGAGCGCACTGCACTTCCTCTTTGTTAAACTCTTTGAAATAAACTTTATACCCCTTGTAAGCTGCCACCCTGTTAAAATGGCCTGCTAGGAGTTCAGCCACCACAGTTTGGTTTTTCTCAACCTCGCCATCTTCAGATTTCAAACAAATAGCATTGTTGTCTTTTGCCGTTGTACTGATGAATGGCCTGAATTTGTTAAAAAAAACTCGCTAGGCTTAGATTTCAGCTATTCCGATTTTCTATAATGCAATGTCTATAAACACAAAGTCAAGAAAGTCATTGACGCTTAAAAAAAATCAAGAACTATTTTCCTATGATAAAATTCATCCTTGTCAGTTCTTTAAAACTAAAACCTGTCAGTTTGCAAATTCTACGCTTGAGACCTTTCTCATGTTTGAAAAGCATTTTGATTTTTTTAAAGTTGATAGTTCTCGTCGCTTTAATCCTTTAATTTGCGTAACGAAAATTTTCCAAAGTCCGATTTTTGTTTTGTTTTGTTCTTTCTTCAATGGAACATTTACTTCATGTGCGAGTTTTAAAAACTGTAAAAAGTAATTCTTACATAAAATTTTTGTCGTAAACAAAAGATATCTAAAAAAAGATAAAGAACATAAACTTAGACTGCAGCTTTTGTTTGAGGGTAAACATTGTAAACATTTTCTTCAAATCTATATATTGCGAATTTTTATAGACCGAGTTGATCTATCCATTTACCAGTCGAATTAAAAGTTAATGATATAAGCATTAGAGCAATTCAAATTCAACATCGCGAGAAAGGGCAAATTCAAAATTAATGTGATGAGCAATTTATACAACATTTGAAGCTCTCCGACAACAAACATACGTGTGACTAAGGCAAATCACGGAAATATTTCCTCTGTACAATACTTAAGGCAGTTACATGGCAAAATAAATCAATTTTGAAGTCGTAAAAAGCTCTAGAAACACGTCCCGTTTTGAGTGAATTACGGAAATGAAGCGACTTGAATAACTCATATTCATTAATTTGTGTGTATTTGACTGTGTAAGCAGGACGTTTATTGCCGGTTTTCATTTGACGTCATGGCGGCCATGTTGGTGTACTCTTAACAAAAGAATTTTGATTATTTCTTGTTTTGTACACCAACATGGCCGCTATATTTATTGTTCTTTGTGTCTTTTGGGATTGTGTGAAAACCAAGAATTGGAGGACAATTCTTAGAAAACTTGAAAAAACCGTCTGAAACTCTTCTCGGACTGTACAACCAGCTTCGATCAAAAACCTTGTGCATAGCCTTTTCATCCCAGGTACACGCAAGGACGTCTGGGTAATTTTCTCAAAATTGACATGATAGAAAGAAATAATATATATAAACACATGCGGAGACAAAGAACGCAGAGAAAATCTGAGCTCCAGATGGGAATCGATATCGAACCCATGACCTTCCGTACACTAGTCGGACGCTTTACCATTGAGCCACGGGAACTCACATGGCGAGCAAGGCCACTATATTGGGTTATGATTGTATCGCACAATCACTGAATGACATTAGTGTACCATGGACGCAATGATCGTATTAACTGCATCGCGCAGTCACATTAATAAAGTCTCTAGTAATAATACAAAATAGGACGATCATTATTATAAACAACATATATAAACACATGCGGAGACAAAGAACTCAGAAAAAATCTGAGCTCCAGATGGGAATCGAACCCATGACCGTGAAGGTGTATACGGAAGTGTAATTTAAGTATTAAAAACATGGTAAAAATATTGGCAATTCGCTAATGTAAAACACTAAAAGAATGGAATATTGTTTAGGCAATGGTTTAGAGGGGTATTGTCCGCTTCATAAGTATTAGCGGCTTGCCAAGATTTCAATATTTTACGATTGCATGCATTGCATTCCCTTGCCTTTTATTTTGGCGATTTAGTGAAAATCGATTATTATATCGCCAGGCGTCAGCTACAATGTTGGAGAAAGTTTTAAAATTTCTTACGTTTTTGATGTGTTCCTTTTAAAAGGAAGAGGGGAACTGGAAAGGACTAACACAAAAACGTCTGCGAATTAACACTTGTCTTTTTAAAAACTACGACCCCGTCCACACATATTCGGCCTCGCGAAAAGCATAAAAATATATATGATTTTTTTTTTATTTTAATGAAACGGTTTTCATGGAGGAATGCCAATCCCGTGGATTGGGAGAAAGTCGTTACTTCTGGTTCTATCGGTAATTATCCGTTTAATTATTCGTTCCGACAGCCCTCCGTTAGCTGCCTATAAAATTCCAGTCATATCTGGAAACAGAAACTCGAACTATGATGGACTCTTGCTTTCAAAATAAACCGTTGCGGATTTCTGAAAATGGATTTTAAAAATTGTGTATTTTTGATGCGTTATTTTCCCCTGCAACACTATGCAATATTTTGCTCTATGCATGAACAAATTCAAGATCTATTAATGGTAAAATGTAAAACCAGGGTTAGTTAAGGAGTACGAAAAGTTTCATTAGCTTAATTTATTAGGGAGTAAAGATTTTGGCATTTTAAACTTGACATATTTTGCATATTTTCTATATATTACATTAATCTACACATAAGACCATATATGCGTACCTATAGTGTTCAACTTACCAATAGAGAAAATTATCGCCCTGGGAACCGGCCCCAACAGTTACTGCCTACATAACATTGTCCGGCTGCGTTACCAGCGTGGTTGGTCGTTGTGGTGTAATGGTTAACACGTCGGACTAGTAAACCAAAGAAGTGGGGTGCGATTCCCGCTAAGGGCTATATATGTTATTTTTCTCTTATTTCTTTTTATATATCTACACACCGAACGCATTTCCATTATATTAATCTACACATAAGACGATAAATGCGTACCTAAAACTTACGGTGTTTAACTTATCAATAGAGAAAAAATAACGCCCTGGGAACCCATACAGTTACCATCTACATAACATTGTCCGGCTGCGTTACTAGCGTGGTTGGTTGTTGTGGTGTAGTGATTAACACGTCGGACTAGTAAACCGAAAATGTGGGGTTCCATATTCCCGCCACGGACTATATATGTTATTTTTCTCTTATTTCTTTCTATATATTTGGCACTAAATTCGAGGTCTCACGACCACAAAAATAAGGGGGATGGTCAATCTCTGAGAGCAAAAGTCAGAAAATGTTTTAAATATGATCGATTGTATACATATCAGCTATACGTCAAATGCTGAAAATATCAGCTGAATCGGCCGACTCTCATGTTTTGGCCCAGTCCGTATTTCTCACACAACGCCTCATAAATGGATATGTCATCAAAATTAACTCATTGAAATTTTACAATAATTTTAGAAAAGCTTGTGCATAAAGAATTACTTGTTTTTATTAACATATGGAAGCATGCAGTTCAGGTGTTGGCCCAATCATTCAATTAAAAATTCACATAGGAACGTTTTTGTGTGGCATATTTTTGACTTCAGCAAAGTGTTCAACGCTGTTGACCATTCTATACTATAAAGAAAATTAAATGTTATGGAACTAGAGGAACAATTTATACCATGTGGTATACATCAAGGGTCAGTTTTTGGACCACTTAATTTAGCTAGCATAGCTCGTGGAGAGCTATCGGGATGGTTGAGGAACCACGACATCTGGCGTAAACAATAGAAACTTTTTTAAAATAGGGTTTCGATTGTCTTAAGATCGGCAGGCGTACTCATGCATTTGTTGCTTATTCGGCCAACCTCGTTCCCAGAACCTTTTCCCTGGCTTGGGGGTTGGGGCGGGAAAAGGTTCTGGGAACGAGGTTGTTATTCGGCGTATACGAATCGTCTACGACCGTCACACATATCCAAAAGGACAATGGAATACTCGCTCGGAAAAGACTGGATCAATACTATGACGTCACTGTATAAAAAAAACCTCAAACCTTCTACTCTTTGGGGGCCTCTTAGGATAAATATATTACTCATCGTGAGCTTGGGAAACCTGTGCTTAAAAATTTGTGTCGAGCCTTACACCAAGTATATTGCGTTCAAAAGTAGTTACTTGAGGCGTCCGTTTGATAGCTGCTTCAAAAGCTAAATGAAAGAAACGAGCATTTGGGGTAAAGATTCCTTTGAAAAGGTAAACATTAAATTCAAGTGATAAAGCATAATTAATTTACAAACTTTTTTCTCTTTCTGGTCAATGTATGTTTTATCTGTTTTTTCACCATTTTTCACTCTGGACCGAACTCATCGAGTACAAACAGTCACAATAACTATACTAAGAGAGGTCAAAGGAACATTAGTGTCGATTTGAGTATAATTAATTCTCGCTTTCGTTTGAGTTGACTTCCAACTTTCATGCTATTGAGCTCTCATCAACTGTGAACTTATTTAAAGTTTTCGCGAGAGCCGATGAGAGTTTACGATGGTTTGCACACTACATGAGAGTTGATGAAATTTTTAACTAATTCATCTATAAAACCAATAATCAACGAAAATCGATATTAATCGATATTAATCGAAATTAACTAATTGATTAATATTTGTAAAGATCAAATATTGAATTGGCCTAGAAATTGATACACATTAATTAGTACTAGCAATATGGAGGATTTACTAATGGTTAAAAATTTAGGTCCTATGTCTATGAAAATTGTTTCTAAATTTATTATTTCCTAAATGTGTTAAGAAATGCAGTTTGAATAATGTAATTTCTCTAAGGGCATCCAAAGACTAGACATTTTGGTTTTCGACAACAACCTTTTGTCGATAACTAAATGTTATTGATAACTAAAAAACGCTGTGTGTTAGATAAGTTGTTGAAAACTAAACACTAACATTTAAGTTGTCAACAACAAAGTAGCTTCCCTTTTTAAAAAGGATTATAAAATACCCTTCCACTGTCATTCAGATAAGTCTTTACATTTAGAGAACAATGAATGCCTAGAATGTAAATTATCACGGTTCGGTTCCTCAGAACTCTGATTAAGTTAATCCTGTATTAAGACAAAATTAAGAGACCCATTTTTTCAAAAATAAAGCTTTGTGATACTTACAAAATTCAGCTAGGTTTTTACCAATAAAGAAACTTGTTAAATTCAAAATTCCAGCCCAAAGCAAGCTATAGAAGGTAGGAAACAGAAACATGGATTAAGAGTTTAATCCTGGGTTAATGCTAATTGGGTTTTGAGAAACCTGGCCCAGGTCATTACCAACACTGAGGTGTGGGGTATTCTATAGTTGCAGGGTTCTCAGTAGAAGCCGGCAACCGGCAAATTCCGCCTGCCTGTCAAAATGAAAGGAGCTGCCTTTGCTAGCAATGTTTAGCTGCAAGGCAAGATTTAGCTCTCAAGGTTTAGCCGCCTGTTATTACTTCTTGGCTGTCTGATCAAAAAACTACTGAGAACCTTGAGTTGTGGAGAACATTATGTGCACAAGTTCAAAGAATTCAACATTATAACTGGGAGTGAAAGAGTTAAATGACATTATATTGTAATGTTCGAGATTCAAAGATATTTGTTATTGGTTTTAGATCTGTAAAGCAATGTCAGCAGCTGTATTTTCATTGTTTTATCAGCCAATCATAAAGAAAACAAAAATTTGAAAAATAATATTTTTTTGTATTAAAAAACCTTCGGCATAACTCAAATAATTAAGTATTTGTGTTGCACTATTAGGGTCCATTTGGCCAGTTAGTATCATTTTTGTTTTCTTGATAGGGCTTGAAATTGCGGTCGCATTTTTGACTAAGTATTTCATTTTGCTACTAAACCTTGAACAGTGGTCGCAATTTTGTATTTAACTGTTTTTAATTTTGTGACTACAATTTTACAGCCAGTCACAAAATGCAACCATGGATTTTTATGAATTTGAGCCCTACTTAAAGTAATTCTATTTTCCAAATACAATGAAAATAGGTTTTTGAAACTGAAAGAATTTTTCTGCAAAAAGAGTCAAAAACATCAAAAATAAGAAATAATTTAGGATCGATGTCCAAAAAATTGGCATCATTGCCAAAAGGAAACACACACAGTTTTTTATTTGACCTTAATATACATGACTGTACAGTACAATATCGAATAGTTACATTTTAAATTTTTGTTGATATTTTTAAAAGCATATCAAATAACTATTAAATCTACAGTAACCAGTACCAAATACAAGGACTTGTGTCTGTTGTAACACATATTGTTCCTTGGTGGAAGCTCTGACAAGTTACGGTATGTCCAGTTAAAATAGAAAAGTTTCTTATATGGTAGAAGGGTGTTAAACTTAGCCTTCAGCCGGCATGTTTTACTGGCTTTTCAGAAAAATGTGTTGTCTAGTCTAAGTCTTTATAGCCTCACAAGGAATGGCAGGCTGAAAGGAAATTTCGGTATACAGCATCTAATTTCCGCACAATTATAAACAATGATGACCCGTTCAACGTGTATTTTAACAAAAACAATTTCTTGAGTCTTGATAACATCTTGTGCTATTATTTGGAATAACAGTGTTGGAATAACAGTGTTGGAGTAACAGTGTTGGAATAACAGTGTTGGAATAACAGTGTTGGAGTAACAGTGTTGGAATAACAGTGTTGGAATAACAGTGTTGGAATAACAGTGTTGGAATAACAGTGTTGGAGTAACAGT
>JAOBRB020089169.1:0-14171 GCA_027575285.2 Zoanthus pulchellus
TCTTTATGTCTTAAGTTATAGCTCGATTTATGATTATTAAATATTTTTGCTATATTGGTAGGACAAAGGCCATTTTTAGTTATGTCCCGTTGTTACGACACTAAAACTAAATATAACGATTTTATTTAGTTTTTAGTTTTGATTTATTTAATGGAACCGAAACAAATTGTAGAATTGCACACAATTTGGGCATCCTGCTGATGAACAGTTTTGCTATTTTTTTCAGCAGCATTATAGTTAGGTCTGCTCAGATATCTTTTTAGAACAGCGTACTTTTTGAACGCTTGTAAAAGTAAGGAAAAAAATGAATGCAAAGAAATGTTAGAAAACTCGACAACGCTACCTAAATTCACAAATTATTCTATAAAGATAATTAAATTTTGCATAAATTATACAACCAAGGCATCGGCCATACGTAAACTCACAAGTTATAGTTTCTGGAATGGCTTTCGACTTCATAAACAGAAAATCTTAAAAACTGAAGTGAAACTGTTATTTGATTGTACAGCTGGGGATGAAAGCTACCAAACTTGACGTGTTGAAAGTAGTAATAGCAACTTATATCTTACAGTTAAAACCTGTAACAGAAATACGTGCGATAGTAATATATTAAAGTGACATCTAGGGTGCATAATAATAGTCGAACCTGCCTGATGCTGTTCTAGTTTCTCCTTTTCCTCAATCTCTAACTTCACCCTCTGGAGTTTCGTCTCCACTTCTTTCAGCTCATCTACACTTGACCCAGTCCCCGGACCAGCAACCAACATATTCTGAAGGATTCGCTTTCTGCAATGTTTTTTTGCAACACATGATACTAGTTAACAATAGTGGTAAAATTAGCTAAGGATTTGTCAAAGTTTTGGAATTGGTTCACATTGGGTTTTTTAATAGCGTTTGGCTAGATAATAAAAGACTTGATTGGTATTAGTTAACCAGTATGGAGTACAGTTATCTTAGAGCGAGATACCTTAAGCCTAATTCCCAGGAATCTCGCAATCATCACATACTTTTCACTCCAGCACTCTCAGAAAAGTGACTTTTTCAGCTAAAATAATATTGGGGAATAGGCTATCAACCCTCGCAGTCGCTACAGGAGACGTTACGCAACGCATTACTCCCCACTCCAGCTCTGTATTTCTTTCCGCAAACGGACCAATAAAGAGAAGGCTTCCATTTTCAGAAAACCTAGTTCTATACCCTCTCTTTACTTCGAGGAAAACCCATCAAATACATAAAACGTCAACGCAAGGGATTGGAAGTTTTATGATTTTGGTCAACAAGAAAACAACTTTCATCTCTTGGTTGAATGGCTTTCTCAAAAAACAACACAAATTTGCAAATGCAGTGCAAATTCATCGCATATAGTTACATTTTTTATACTTCATGTTGCAGAAAGTTGCTAATTTCTACCAATCATTTAGGGAAAAGGTCAAAACTTCGGGTCTTCTTAGGGACCCGACTTTTTGGAAGAGGGGGTGGTCATCTCTGCTTATTAGTTCTCTTATTATACTTTTATAAGTTGAGAATAATCTTATTATGTGGTGCAAGAGGAAAGCCGTCAAAACCCAACCAAATCAGCTAAAACTCAAGCAGAGATGACCATCCCCCTTCTAAAAGTTGGGTCCCTACGGAAGGGCCAAAGTTTTGACCTCTTCCCTTACGTTACTGTCATCGAGCTTTTGAAAATTTCGTTTAATTTAAACTCGCCGATTTACTGACTTGAGAGTAAAGGTTTTCTTTCTTGGAATTGCCGTTTCACGTCTTCAGTAATAAATTAAAACATATTATAAAAGCTGTGATTTCTTCACCAACTGCTTCAACATATTTTTTCTGAAAATTGTCCTGAAGCATTTCTAAAACGATTTTTAAACTGAATTTAAATAATAATGTACACTCGCGTCGCAACGTGTAAGTTTGAGTAAACAGTTACATCGATGCTCAAAATTTTGCGAGGATCAACAAAGCTTTTCCTTTACTATCACACTTAAAACCTCACATTCGTTTAGAAATAAATACAGCTTAGCAGGTAAATCAGTTTGCATTTATCAACATCTTTTCAGTTTTTTTGTGGAGGGGAGGGACGGGGGTAAACACGAGGTTATCAATGTTTTCTATTAAGTAATGATCCGCATAAGAGCTAAGGCGAAACAATAGGCCTTTTCACTGGAGTGAATTGCCGACAGTGTTTGCAATATGAAACTAAAATTTTTGTCTAATACTATTAATAAACCAAAACGTATCGCTCAGATTTCCTCAGCAGGTGATCTTTTAAGAATATTTAAGACAGTTCAAGAAAAAAATCTCAAAAAATGTCTTCATCACGTATTTTACGGTCTTAACGCAAACATATTCTCTTCCTGTAAATTCTTTGTGAAATCTGTTCCACTAATTGAACTTGTTCAGTGAGAAAATGTACCACACTGTTTTTTTCTGTAGTTATAAATCTAGGACAAATGATCATACACTGTCTTGATATCACATAAAAATGAATTGAAGTTATGTGAATTAAAACTTCGGAAATCCATTTTTGTTTACTTGTCCCTTCAAAAATGCATTGCCTAGTTATAAACATTCCAGATTAAAGTCTATTTCCAGTTAAAGCCATCCTGTCGCCATTTGCTGAAATGTTCTTGTGAGGTAGAGTTAGTCATCGCCCGTCATGTCAAGGCCTTTGACTGATAGATAAACAAAGTTGCCTAAATCTAACAAGCACAGTTTCACTAGATGCAAGAGATATTCAAGTGTTGCAGGTTCCAAAGTTGTGTTCCTCTCTTCAATATGATACGGGAATGGAGTTTGCAGCAATATGAAATATCTAGATTTTCTAGGTTTTCACCAATCAACAGAAGTTGGCAAAAGTGCTCATTCGAAATTTCCGTCGAGCCAATTTTTACAATCGACAGTTCAGCAAGTAGCTCGAGTGGGATAAACTTGTAAGGTTTTCTCGTACCAGTGAGGTCCAATTATTTAAGATGGTGCTCAAAAATCAATTTCCAGCATCTCAAACAAACGCCTACTGATCAAATCATTCGCCTCCAGAAAAGAAATGAATTTTTTTTTGCTCATTTTCTTTCGCATTTTTGGATTCGAAGGAGGGATTTGCACCTTTCTCTTTCGTTACAAATTCGTCTATGGATTTATTTTCGCACAACCACATTATTTAGTTTAGGAAATGCAAGTACTTTTATTAAAAGTATTTTTTTAAAAAGCGTCGTCATATTAGCACGATTAGAGGCTAAATACTTATATTTATTTCGATGTTGTAAAATTAAGAAGGGACTCAAGTATAGTCAAGGAGGGACACGAGTATATAGTCGAGACAGGACTCAAGTATAATCAAGAAGAGACTCAAGTATAGTCGAGAAGGGACTCAAGTATAGTCGAGAAAAGACTCAACTATAGTCGAGAAGGGACTCTAGTATAGTCGAGAAGGGACTCCAGTATAATCGAGAAGGGACTCCAGTATAGTCAAGAAGGGACTCCAGTATAGTCAAGAAGGGACTCCAGTATAGTCGAGAAGGGACTCCAGTATTGTCGAGAAGGGACTCTACAGTATAGTCAAGAAGGGTCTCCAGTAGTCGAGAATGGACTCCAGTAATCAAGAAGGGACTCCAGTAGCTGAGAAGGGACTCCAGTAGTCCAGAAAGGACTCCTGTGGTCAAGACGGGACTCCAGTAGCTGAAACATACCTTCTGAATTGCATGGCTTGGAACAGAAGTCTCAATTCTTCTATGTGAAACTCCTCTACAACCTCCTCTTGGCTCTGGTGGAAAACCATGAATATTTTCAGAGTATACCACATAATCACACCAAATTATTAAGGTTTGCTAACAGGTGTTCATATGCTATTAGTTTGTATAAATTGATGAGAATATTTGAAAAGGTGATAGCGAGGGTAAGAAAGAACGATAATGAATATTGCGAGTATATTGTAATCCTCAAATTAAATGTTCAGAAAAAAAATAGGAATCGAGCCTGCAACCTAATTACCAGTACAATGAGTACAGTGCTCTAACCATAGAGCTACAAAGACTCACATGGGAGCCAAGTCACTGGCTAAGTTCTCGAAGAACTGATTTGAAAAATTAGTGTGAAGTATCGCACACCACACAAATACAGCTTTTACTAGAGGCCCAAGGTTACAACACCTTTAATTTATAATACAGTGAGATTAACCATAAATAGGGAAGCTTTTGGTTGATTTCTGTTTAGCCTTTCGATATCAGCGATAATCAATGATTGAGTAACAAGTTTTAAATTGAATTAATTTGGCTAAAATAAAACATCCATATGCAGTTCAATACACGGTAAAACAACACAAATTCATACTGCCTAGATACGACAACTATCAGAAAAAGTTGAATTACCTCTGAATCATTTTCAGCTGATTCACGGTCAGAGCTCTGGAAGAAATTGAAAAATGTTTTAAAGCGTTTGGCATATTTCATTGATACAAGACTAAATAGTTTAACTGTAATGAAATCAAAAGAAGAACCCCTAAACTAAGTACGGCTCACTGGAGGTTTAGTACGATTGAACATTAAATTAAGGAATATCTTTTCACTGCAACGCTAAGTTAGTGAGATCATTGAGGGACACATAATTTCATAGTTTACTTTGAGTATAACAAAAAAAATATCTGGATTGATATAATTCACTTCAAAAACTATTAATTGTTGCTAACAGTAAGGGCGGACATGGTTGGCACAGTTGGTAAGATTTCTCAGCTTTCCAACCACAAGGTTCCCAGTTCGATCCCCACACTTTGAATATTTGTGTGGCCGATATAATCTGTATTCGTAGAAATTAGTTGCATGACACTGACATTAACTGATATCATAGTTATTTTATTGACTTCAGTGCATTACAATATTTCAGAAAATTACTTAAATAACAACTTATATATTTGAATCAAATTATCGCTATTACCTTTACTGTCCAATAGCTTTCACCTTCTATGTTGAAAAGATCCACTTCCTCTTTCACTCGGTCGATCAGCACTTTTGATGGGTGATCAAATTCTTGCAGTATTTCAGGAATTCTAAAAGTAATGCCGGTACAAAAAAAAATAATATTTTTAAGGAATCTTTCTTGTTTTAATATCTAAAAATATCATTTAAATCAGAAACTTGAAATTTAGAAAAAGTTGCCAGATCAAGACTGTGTGATAAGATCAGTTACACCTCGACTTGTTTAACTGACCTTTGTCAAAATTTCCAGATTGTAATTTAAATGTTTTTAGATCTTATTCCATTGAATACGTAAGAACATTCATTCTTTCTTGCTTTAATTGTACACGAAATACACTGCGCTTGGCAGGAAGAGAGAACAATTGTTCAACAGTGTGAATATAAGCCTTGTATTTTTCGTCTCAATTTCTTTTAGAAAAAAAAATTGTAATTAAAAAAAAATACTTGGAAAGATTACCTTTATTATAGTGGCTACTTAATGCAAGAACGCTATTACAAGAAATCGGCCCTGAAGACATTGAACATCAACAAGCACGCACATCATCAATAATACTGTCTATTTGCGTTCAAAAATATTGTCCGATTTCAAGAGTTTTCTTTTAAGAAACAGACAATTGGGATCGTATGTACATTCAAACTTACCCATGGAGTTCGTAAAGTGTAATGTGCGAACGAGGTTTGCCACCCTCCGTCGAACCTTGTACTCCACAACTAAATGCGTAAAACAAAAAAAATAAACGAAAAAATTAAAACGTTGATTTAACTGTGTATATTGATGTGGTGTCAAATCCCGGTCCAGGGTATCGTAAAATCCTTGATATTCCTGAACCGAATATCGCTTTTGCTTTTAATTATCCCGCTACGCGAGAAGAGATGAATTGAGGTAAGAGTTAATTGAAACAAGCACAAGATAACGCAAAAAGGGATAATGATCGGTATCTATAACTGTTAAATCGTACGCAAGCATGATAATTAAGCCAAAAGAAGCGTTTCTGTGCGTATTTTTTAATCTTTATCGAACCGTTCCTCTTTATATTTTGATATGATTGACGCTCGGTTTTACATTCCTTGCCTTAAAGTACTCTCCATAGTTTTTATTGCCTTGAAATCAAATTTGACAAACAATGACAGTGTGGGATAGGGTAAAGTAAGAATTGTAACAACCGAGAGTCTACCGACTTTAGCCGACAATAAACGAGTATCAAAGGTGTGAATTCCAAAGGCAAAACGTTTGAATAGGCCATTGTTTCAGTAAAATTGCAACCTAAAAATGGGCCAAAGCTTGAGCCAAAGATTGCGAACTCTGGCGGAGGAGTTGGTCTTTTATATTAAACCAGTATTACAGTCAAACATTTACATCACAAAAAAATTCGCTCGCTGTCAGAAAGATATTGATTCACCGTCCACCTTCATGTAGAAAAAATGGCTTGATTATCGGCTTATTCGACAAAGAGTTTATAAATTTGCTTGAGGACGTCGCTGTTTCCCCCTCTGAGATCTTACTTGTTGAAAATTTTAACTTTCACAGATGATCAGAACGACATGACTGCAAAGTCGTTTATTGACATTAACGACTCTTTTAACTTCAAGCAGCTTGTAATTCAGCCAAAGCACTGTTGTGGACACATTTTACACCTGTTTTTTGTTAGGTCTGATTATTGAGTAATATGCGTGTTATTGATCAGAAAATATCCGATCATTCAGTAGTTAACTTTTGTCCCAATCTGGCCAAACCTTCACATTAGAAAAAACTAATTTCCGGTCGCACAAAATAATGATCTCCTAAAGAATGCAGATGACATAAATATTGCAGTCTCAGAAAACGAAGAAGTTTTAAATTCGCTCCTTAACAAATATGCACCTAATAAAGAGCGTACCATCACCATCCCCCTTTAAGGCACCTTGGTAATGCGCCGAAATAATTCGTGCCAAACAGGTCTACTTTTTTGTCATACACGGAGGTTGAATTGGAAAAGTATAGACAATTCCAAATCGCAAAAGGAGGCCTGGAGATAATCCTTACAGCTACTTTTAGATTGCAGGAAAGCAAAGGACATATTCTTCTTCGCCTAAAAGAGCTCATTGACAAGAACTGCGAGCTGAATTTAAACCAACCGCAAATGCCGCCATCCAAAGACTTAGACCAAGCAGTGCTTGATACTGAAGGGGGAGTAGATAGTTTTGATATGGAAGAAGGCATTGTATTAATCGATGATGAAAAAGATTGACAATTATTCATAGCATTTGTTTTCCTTATATATTACACTTTTGTTGGTGGTTACAAGCTATTTAAACTACCTTAAAATTATTGTACATTTATACACACTGATGATGGCGTAAGTTACGCCGAAACATGTTTGGAAACAGAACTGTCATTCTGATTTTGAAAGAAAAGATTGACAATGAACTGCACCAGGAACCCTGTGCAGAACTGTTTCAGTACATTCCTTAAAATATTCATCAGAAAAAAGTTTAGTATTAGAGTTCTCGCAATATCATGCCTACCTAAGTTATGTAGTTACCCGAGAGAGAATAAATAAAGTTAACACTGTGCGGCAAATTTTTCGGACGCTTAAAATTTTCGGATAGGTTTTATTTTCGGACGCATTTTTGTCCGAATATAAACTCGTCCGAAATATTTTGCGAGTATAATGTAAGATATAATCTCTATTTGTATTTTCTTTCGTATTTACTTTTTAGTAGTAAATAGTTATAGTTATAGATTACCTTCTATATTTTAGTGTAAATAGAAATTCATAGTTGTTATTTTATATTTTAAATTCTAGCAAATGTGGAGGTAATGTTTAATAGGTATTGTTTGTAAAGTGAATTGGACATTTATGCAGATGGTGCTATAGAAGTTTAAATTTATTATTATCATTATTATTATTATTATTATTATTATTATTATTATTATTATTATTATTATTATTATTATTATGTGGGGTTAAATGGTAGAGTAATGATAAATACATTTTAAAACACTGCTTCATGTCTTGTGTGAGGTTTTGTTGAGTTCAAACTGGTATTTACTAGTGGGTCTTAATGCAAGAGGTCAAGAACTTGAAGGGAACAAAAATATAGGATACCGTATTTACTCGTTTGAGAGCAGCGGCGCTCCTTAAATTCTCAGTTTCAAATGCGGCGCTCATTCACGGGCGGCGCTCATTCAGGGGCAGCACTCCATCGGGGGCGGCGCTCATTCACGGGCGGCGCTCATTCACGGGCAGCACTCAATCGGGCGGCGCTCATTCAGGGGCAGTACTCAATCGGGGGCGGCGCTCATTCACGGGCGGCGCTCATTCAGGGGCAGCACTCAATCGGGGGCGGCGCTCATTCGGGGACGGCACTCTTCAAAAATTTTGTATTCGTGAATTATAACAAGAACTTTAACAATAAAATAGACAAGTTTGAAATGTCTTTGTCACTAAATGTCCCCATTTTGATGGCGCAAAGTTTTTACACTGTTTATAACTAAAGTTTACAAAATATCAATGTCACTATTCTCTTCATGATCCGAGTCCAACTGCTGCATTGTAACCATTGTTGGATATACCTCCTCGACATCAGAAGACGTAAATTCAAGAAAGTACATTTCCGAGGTTGATTTAAGATTTGTGGTTGTTTTATATTAGCTTCTTCAACGATTTTGACGGTGTTTCATTTGAAAGTAATTAGTGCGGCGCTTATTCGGGGGCGGCGTTGAATTGGGAACGGCGCTCAAACGAGTAAATACGGTAATTGCGCTCCATGAGATAGAAAACTAGGACAAATGTCACCAAAACTGCAATAACACTGAAATTGCGTAAAAAACGAAATCAAAAGAAAATTAATCTTCAATGCAATAGTTTTCCCAAAGTAAAGTGATAAGAAAACCGGCACAATACTGAAAACTGTTCAAAAACTTGTAAGTTTAATTAACCAACACAACCACTATAATTGATGTTTGGAATTCATGCGCAAATCGCCAAAATGCAAGATTTGAAAACAAAAGTGCAAAGACATTCACATTTCTCTTATTCTAAACCACTAAGTTGTCTTGTTGTTGTTTAAGATCAGTGAGCACCATCCAGTTCCTACTGAAGCACATTGCTACATTGATGATACTCAGTTGTATCTCAGCTTTAGACCAGCGGATGGATTGTTATCTCAGATTGATGCCATTCATACTATGGAAAGGTGAACTGAAGACAAAACTAACTGGATTCAATAGCTCAAGAGAAGAAAGTAATTCCCTTTTTGAGGTACACATAGTACAAACGGATATTTTTAGACTTGAAATTTCCTTAGTTGTGGTTGTTACTGTTTCTCTATTTTTTTAAAATATTTCTTAACTAGATGTTCTAAAACAGCAAATTCTTGAAATTTTCGTGATAATGAGAGATTTTTGTGATGGTAATAAGTTTTACAAGCGGGGGTACAGTCTCAAAAGCATGTTTATCTTACTCATAATGAGCACTTTTTGTTTCAGGTAGTCTTCTTCAAAATTAAGTGTTAAGTGTATTCAAACTGCAATTGAGACAAAACAGTTCTCTTGTGGCATCTTTCTAGATTTCAGCAAGGCTTTTGATACGGTTAATCACGAAATACTGTTAAAAAAACTTGAGCAATATGGCATTAGAAGGGTTGCAAATAGATGGTTCACCTCTTATCTCTCAAATCGTACATAAACTGTTATTATTACCACCTCCGATCCTCTTAATATTTCTTGTGGGGTCCCTCAGTGATCAGTCCTCCGCCCCATTCTTTTCTTGCTTTACATTAATGATTTGCATCATTGTTCTTCGCTCTTTGAGTTTAACCTGTTTGCTGATGATGCAAACCTTTTCGAAAAATCAAATTTCGTCATCTTTCATTCACCCAAAAAAAAAAAGTCCGATTGGTGTTGCTTTAGAAATTAATGAGAAAGTTTTGAAGTGAGAGAAATTAAATATTTCGGTATTTTTATTGATTCTAACCTGTCTTGGAAAACACAGATTGGACATATTCGAAAAAAAATTAAAAGAAGCATTGGTGTTCTCTCCAAAATTCGTTATTATGTTAACGCTTATGCACTTCTTCAATTATACTATGCACTCATTAATCCGTTTTTGATCTATGGAATCCTTTCTTGGGCAAATATACTTATCCCTCTACTTATCAACCCCTTCTTATCTTGCAAAAAATGCTTTGCGTCTGATAACAATTTCAGAGTATGATGAGCATTCAAACCCTCTTTAAGTCTCTTGAAATCTTAAAAATTCAAGATCTTGCTAAATACCACATTGCGATCTTAATATACAAATTTCACACAAAGCAGCAACATTCATAATTACAACACACGCTCTTCAAGTAAACAATCATATTTTCTCCCAAGCGCAAGGACTAATTATGGCAAGTATAACAACCGTTATCAGGGACCAATGGTCTGGAATAGTATTGACAATTTAATCAAATCTACAAGCCTTAGGCAATTCAAAACTAAACTTAAAGAAAAATATGTAAATGTATATTGATAGTTTTAGTCTTTTCCTGAGTTTAACTTGGTCAATTTAGAATCATAATAATTATTTTCTGTTGTTTGTTCTTCCTTTTTATTTACTTAAATCAGTTTTGCATGTGTATTTGATTTTTTTTCTACTTTACTTCGTTTCATATTTATTCTTCTTATTCCGCCCTCAAGTAAACCTGAAAATTTGGCCTGGCACCCTGACGCGTTTAGCTTTGTAGTTATTTCAGGGAGCCAGTGCCCTTCGTTATTGTCACCTTTATAACTATAAAAATGTTGTCAAATCAATCTTGTACATTTAGAGGGCAGAAATAAACTTGCTGTTGTTGTTGTATTCTATATATATATATAAGTCTCGACGCTTTTCAGAACCTGTTTACAGGTACATACAAGGTCAGGTACCTGTAGGTCCGCTTGGGCAGCACACATATTAATGAAGTGTTCTCAGTAAAAAGAATAGAAACAGTCCAAAACACTGGAATCTTTGCATGAAGTGTGTGGAATCTTTTAAGTCGGAAAACTGGATCTAAGATTTAACGTAATTACCAGAAAATTCTTATTTCTTACCTGACAATTTCTTGAAACAAGTGTTCATTCATTTCAAAGGACAAAACCACCTTTGCTGCTGGCAGCTTCTTCTGGCGAAGCTGGAATGTTAAAAATCATTTAATTTTTATTCCTTAAAACATTCAAGCCAACAAAAACCACTTTAGTACAACAAACCTATTTCTATTGTAAGGACAAAACATAAACTGTATTACAAATACTTCAAAAGTTAACTCTTTATATATATTAAAACTTCGATATTCAAAACTTGAGATGAAAATTTTAAACACAAAGTGTTGATTTACACACATTGGCGAGCATAATAATACACCATGGTGTGCTCCCAGAAAACATGGTTTGTGTGTTGCAGTGACACACCTTGGTTTGAGCCTTGTTTAATACACAATTAATTCCCACGTAATGAGAAAGGTGTGTTTTGTAGAATACCTTGGTGGGTTTTGCTACACATGTTGTAGGGCTTTGTCACACACCTTGGTGTGTTTAGTAAGTGTTTAGTAAAACACACCAAAAGCTGTGATAAATTTTCTTCGAAAGATATGTACACATCTTCTTATAAAACACCAAAAGCTGTGCAGATTTTTCTGTAAGCATGTGTGTAAATTAGCACACGCTGTGTCAAATAGCACACATCCTTTTTTAAACAAATGATCAATAAAAAATAACATGACTTTATATTAAACACTTGTCCATGATTTATTAAGGAATGGCCTACTATTTACAAAAAAAAGTTAATTTTTATTAATAATGTATATAACAAGATCATCTAAAGCTGCAAAAATATCTCGAAGAAAATCATTCACAACAGTTTATAATTCACAAATTTATCAACCGTTAAAACACCATAGCAGTTATTTACAAGCAAGTTTATACCAAGAATATCAAGGAATGCTGAAAACCACTAACATGTATTAGGGCTAAAGTGAATCTATGAATTTTTTTTTTTATGGTTTAGGCCAGTTAAGGCAAAGTGAAATATAAAAACTAGAACTAAAATCAAAAATAGTAACGATGAAAATAAATAAGGCAAGTTTTTCTCGTCTTCAAATTTATCAAGAAGGTCTCAAACAATGTCTTTTAGTGATACTAAAATTAAAACTGTGTTGGCTGCCATAAAAAACACAATAATTATAAGAATACATGATCAAAAGCAAACTGTGCATTAAGTCTTAGGATTAACGGTAACCGTTCTAATCATCTAGACCCGTGACTTCGTACAGTGGTTTATTGTTATATGCCTTGTTCTACATTAATATTCAATTAATATATTCAACTTCGAAGCAAATGTTTGTAAAACTCTCCCTAAAACTTGTTACACTTACCATAGACCTCAAAAGGTCGTCATCCCAGAAGAAGGCCGAGATTTCAGCACTGATGACGTACGGTCTCCTCTCGACATTAACAACATGTATGAAATGTGTCTCAGTAAGTTGGATCCTACAACAAACATCGCACAACAGCAATCACGACTTGTTTTCTTCCTAAAATTACTAGCTACATACACACAATTAAAAGATATTGAAAATCGACAGTGAATACGATCAACACTTAATGCGGATTTCAGACTGCAATGTTCAAAATCGTAACTCTTTAATTTACTGTGATGCCATCCACCAAAAATCTCAAACTTGAGCCACAACACAAGACGCCATTAACACTCGTCACAAAAGTGAACTCTGAAAAACATATTTTAAGGCTGCAATGAGACTGGACATCAGTGACACCACGGCTTAGTACTTCAACCTACAATACTACGAAGCTAAAACTGGGACAGAACCTAAATACTTTAAAAGCATAAAAGCATCATCTCTAGTTTATGAAGTATTTAGCAGTTGAGAGTCTGATTCTCACTGGGCGAAAAACTAATCTATCGCAAATTAGCTCCCAGATGCTGTTATTCAGTTACCTACACCCACGAGGAATGGACAGCTGAATTTGCATAGACGGTAAACAAATAAGATTGCTCAAATATATCGGTTAAGCCAAGGATCAAACCACAAAGGGATAAAAGGTCGCCCAAAAGATGGACCATCAATGTTCGAAGACGAACTTTGTAAAGCATCGTTCAGTGTAACACATTTGTTAGAGAAAACAAAAAGGTTCCAGCAGCATGATAATCAAATGCATCCCCAGAACAACGTGAAATAAACCTTAAGGACGCAAGAAATATAAGACATTAACTAACAAGCTTACACTGCTTTGCGTATTGTAAAATATGGTATTGAAGTCAAAATGGCTTCGCCTTAACAACTATTTTAAAAAGAACATTTTTCATTATCCGATGAGTGAGCTTCATGCTAGCAAAGCCAATGCAGCAGCAAAAGTTCCTTGTTTGAATTTCTAGTGAATGTGGGCCCGTGAGTAGATAAAGCACGTAACTTATTTAGCTCTATGTTGAAATATTTTATCACTGTTGTAGTAGTAACGAAGGGCTGACGCTCAAAATGTGAGCTCTGTACTTTCCTTATATAGTGGGGTAGTTGTTAAACTTTTTTTTTTGTCCAGTTTTGGTTGAAAACACTACAATGATCAAACATCTTGAGAAGATTAAATCACTTGTTACCAACTCGCCAACACAGTCTAAGAGTTCGTTTTTTCATTATCATTTTCACATTACATAAATGTATGTGTCGCAGATAAAGAACAACATTTTAGTCTTGATAAAAAAAAAGTTTAACAAATGGATGATGTAGGACCGGGAAAAAAAATTCTTGTTATCCAGATTGATATAATTCACTTCAAAAGCTATTAATTGTTGCTAACAGTAAGGGCGGACGTGGTTGGCGCAGTTGGTAAGATCTCTACTTTCCAACCAAAAGGTCCCGAGTTCGATCCCCGGCACTTTGCCGAGATTCAAATAATTGTGTGACCTTCTTTTTAAGGTTACCGTTCAGTTTAAGCAGTGTTTTTGATTAGTAGAGCATTTCTCTGTTAATTCGCAACATAACCCTATAAACCTATATATCACTGAAAAGCCTATTAAATTCTGTAAATCGCTGTTTAATTTTTATTTAGTAATTTCAAATAAATAAAAAGAACGAAGGCCTTGTTTTTCGACTATTGTGTTCTCTGTCGGGAGTTCCAAGTCCAACATACTGTGTTTGATGGTATCACTTATTATATTTTCTTATTTGACACTAATTGAAGTC
>JAOBRB020089279.1:3077-14170 GCA_027575285.2 Zoanthus pulchellus
TTTGTAAGATTCTAACGAACAGTTTTTTAGTTCCTTTTGAACATAGGTTATGAAAAATGTTCTTCTAAAAGAAAAAGTTTACCTTGTCATAACCAGAACAAAGCTTAGGAACAATTATATCTCAATCCCAAACAAAATTAACAAAAGCGTAAACGATTTTAAAGACGTGGGAAAAATCGAAAATATATGTCCTCGGCTAGAAATAAAAAGATCGAAAGAAATATTTTTCCAGTTTTCCTGTGCTTGAATTTTCAATATTCATCTGAACTCGTTTAGTTGCGTGGCGTCTCGCTGTCTAATTCTGAAAGTCGTTACAATAATTGACATTTTTATAATGTTGTAATTGCTTTTCATAACTTCCGCTTCTTTGAAAAAGCTAATTTTATGTAGTCTTTGAAGTTATTTGTTTTGAAAAAACCAATATCGAATATCAAATTGAATAAAGAATATATAGGAAACTCTGAAGCCGCTGATGAACGTTAAAGCGTTTAATTAAATTTTAACTAAAAATTGTGCGCAAAGGCGTTTCTTGCATCGTGTAACATCGTCAATTTTGTGAAGACAAGTTTTAAGAAAAGTGAAGTCTCTTTCTATTTTTACAACGTTGCAAAGATTACAATGAAGATAAAAACAATTTTTTTTTGCCGTGTATACTTTGCGAAACTAGTCTTTCCTAGAAGTTTCAGCTAAACGTTTTAGAAGCGATTAATGGTGCTTGCTTGAATTGTTCTCAGTTGGCTTCAGTTGTGTTCAGTCAACGGAAGTGAGTCTCTATCTGGACGTCAATTACAAATTCTGCATTTTTACTCACGATTGGCAATAATTTTACCGGAGAACTTGTAACCATAAATATATAGTTAGCGTAGTCATGCAGTATCGGCAAATAAGATTTAAAACTGGTCATATATTCAATTCTCCTTGAGAAACTATAAGAGATCTAATGAATTTGTTGACCTCGCCCAGACTAACAGAACATTCTTTTTTAGAAAAAAATAAATAGAATAGAAGAAATTCTTATTCTTCGGCCATTTCAACTTAATTAAAAATAACAAATTAAACAAACTGCGGTTATTAACATAACGAGAAAACACATGTAAAATCTTTCATTTACGAACGTTTCGTATGCTTCAACAAATATCTTCAGTTCAGAAGTAACCGTTACTTCTGAAGATGTATGTTGAAACATAAATGTAAGTTTTTACAATATTTGTTTTCTCGTTATGTTAATAACTGCAGTTTGTTACTTTTAAAATAGAAGAGTTTCATCAAAATCAAAGTGTTTTTTTTGTGGCAATTTTTTTTTCAATTCAAAAATATTGTTTGTTTTCTCGTAGTTACACAGATGAGCCCTTAATTACACATTTACATAAGTGGTTCGAAAGTTACGACTAGGGAATAAGTTTGAACCGAAATTCACTGCACTGAATGCATTCAATGGTTTGCGACAAAGAAAAAATAATACTCACCGGCCATTTTTCCAAAAATGTGCAGCAAAAAAGGTGAGTTTTTAAAATATTCCTCCAATCTTTAACGAATGTAAAGATGTATTGGATTTTATCTATATCTTTGCCAGCATAATAAGATGGTTTTGGAAAACACTGTTAGAATTATCGGAAACGGAGGAGTTTGTAAATACTTTGTCAGTGAGAAAATTACAACAATTTACAGTGGCAATGATTAAGATAATGACTTTATAAATTGAGGAATTGTTATGGAAATGGGTAAAGTTTCAATTTAAGAACTAAAAAAATTATCAATGAAATTATGGCAGAAAAACGTGACTGTATGAGAATTTAGCGAGAAAACTCGTGTTTTAACAGAATATATCGAGTGTTTTATCAAATCGTCGATACGGTTGTACGGTGACAAATTAAGATTAAGAGCACCCGGCGTTTCAAGCAGTAAAACAGTTTGTAAAAGAAAGAGACAATTCCTTAAATTTAAAACATGCGCAGAGATAATCACATGCAGAAAGCAAGCCGACTTTCAAACCAAGCCTCGCGCATATTATTGCTTTGTAATTTTAAAAGATGACAAAACTTAAACTTTTAAAACCGGTTTACAGCAGACAAAGTCTTTTTTTCGATTAAGAAGATAAGTTGATAAAGAAATATGATATTTGTTCTTTTTTTAAAGCTGAGTGTCTAGTTTTAAAAATTAAAGTAAATGTGTTTAGCAAAATATTGGATAATTGCATGATCATTGAAAGTTCTAAACACAACCTGAAGTTTAGGAAACTTGAATTATTTTTTCAACCGTACCTTAAAATACTACTGTACTTTTCCACATTCATGTCAAACAGAGGCTCAACTTTCACTACGATTCCAGTATAATATAAGGAATACAAAGTATGTTCATTGCCCAAATCAAATGAATCTTCTGTTGTAGTAAAGTAACGACGTTTGCAAATGTCTTAATGAAAACTTTAATACTTCATTATGAATCTACAATAATTAAACTGTAAAGCAAACTGCAAGTTATTAATTCAATATGTCACACTCGCTTCAACAAGCCGATTCGTCGACCTCGCATATGACGTCAATCTTACTAAAACCGTTTGCCGAGTTTAATTAGGTTAGACGCTCAAAAAGGGAAATAACAGCCTGAAATGGCAGATGTTTTTTTGTACTGACTTTCAGCTGAGAGCAAAATATTTTTAACACCTGTATAACTAACAGCAGGGTTTTGGCAATAACTTTTGGTTAGCGACTGAAAATACTAAAGTACGCATGCACCGAGTCTAACAAAAGCTGAAACGCTATACACTTACGTTTCCTTGTAAGAACAGTATATTTTCGTTTCAGCCTCAGTATTCTTAACTTTTTGACAAATATCAGCTTAATAGTATTTTTAATATATATATATATGTTTACTATGATTACAGGCTGACATCATATCAGCCTTAATATTCTTGTAGATGGTATTCTCGACAGAAATTGCTAACCGACGCCGAGTGGACAAATTTTTTATTTAAAACATAAATGAACGTAAATTAAAGATAACTCTAAAAAACAGCTTTGAAATCTGCTGGTTTGAAATGAATATTTAAAATGACCGATTTTCCACTGCCGCAATCCCGGCTTGATGAAACAAAGGCTTAACAAATTTTGTGCAAGATTATGCAAATGTTTCATATCTAGAATAAAAAGATGAGCTGAAGCATATCTTTATGACTATTTTTACATTTTGACTTATTTGCTACATCGATATTCTTATAAAATACGTTCTTATACCTTATATTTAGAAGTCTCTATCTTTACTGATTCATTATTCAAGTATGCATGTAATCCTAACACGGTGTTGCACGGGGCAATTCTTTTTTCAGCATCTTGCAATTCAATGCTGACGGCAACGAAAAATTACAGGTTGCTGTGACATGTCAGACGAGGGCAATTTTTTTCGCAAATTGCCATAATTTTGTCTGTTGTCTACGATAAAACCAGTTACTCATCGTAGTACTGTCATGTTTCTGAGTGAGAGTGTTGCGAGACAAGTTGCTATCAACATGGTGCACACTGCAACTCGGTTCGCAACGTTGCGAAAAGTAGAAAATTGTTCAACTTTTACTGCAACTTGCACGTTGCCATGCAGTTGAACAGAGAGATGTCACACGCGCAATTTTTTCAGCACCTTGCAACGTAGTGTCATTGCGTTGCCAGTTGCTGAAAAAAAATGCCCTTAGTTACTTGCGGAATAGGTTTTTTCTACAGATTAACTCCGTTAAACAACTGGCATGCCAACAATAATTTCTACTTTCAACATTAAGTGTTTCAAATGTACGTGAGCTCGTTTTTTGAGGAAAACATTAAAAATTTTCATTATAAGTGTTTGTTCTGCGGATATTATACAGAAATAAAACATAGTATATCTGATTCGGAACCTTCAACTAGTAAGTGCATGCGAGTTCTTTTTCATTATTTTTATCATAGGAATCTATGCCGTTTAAACTAATACTAATAGAACAACCATGCATCCTTTTATGGAGTCATATAGCAATGAAATATCTTCTATTCTTGCACATTTGAAAGTATTTTATACTTAATGCGGCATAATTAGTGTTACTTTCTGTATGACTTTATAAAACTAAGGAAATTCGGTCGCAAGGCCCCAATACAGTGAAAGTATGTACTATAGAACCAAGAATTATGCACTAGAACTGAATGTATGCATATTAAATTCCATTCTCTGATGGCATCATACCAATATTGCTTTAATACAATTTATATTCATGGTTAAAAAAAAGGAATGTTTTGTTTTAATAGTTTATGTATATGTTAAGCCATATCTCTAACACAAAGTGACCTCAATTTTATATAGTATTGATGTTTACCTAAATCAACGTCAGAGTGGTAGTTGATGTGGGCTGACTCATGTCCAGTCTCCCTAGTTCCTGGATTGTAATTTTCGTCGTCTTTATCAAAGGAATTTTCTGAGTAATGTAAACCTGTATGTAAGAAAAAAAATGCTTAAGCAGCAGATTCAAAAATACTCTAAAAGTTGTAGAGGGTACATGGAAGTTTACTCTTTTTTATAAGGACACGAGGCTGAAAATCGCCAAAAATTTAAGAACATGTAAAGAACATTCTGAGGCTAAGAAAATGTGAAGAACATTTATTTATGATGAAATAATTCATACAGTGTTATTGAAAATTTTGCTTGGGCTTCTTGACTAAAGTTTGCGTGCAGATAACAATTTTACATCACAGGTTTTTCATTTACCAAAGTGAGGTTCTCAGGTATCGTTCTTGAGACAAAGTGGCAAGAAGGTCAATACAAATCAATGTATACAGAAAAGTACCACATACGGTACAAGTATTATTTATATTGTCTATAATCAGTAAAGTTTTGAGAAGATTTGAGGCTGATAAACAGAAAATATTTAAGAACGTTCAGTCTCAGTCACAAAATTCGACATTCTTATAAAAAAAAGAGTGTAGGCGTTTATTATTCGTTTCGTTCTAAAACTTTGTCCAATTTATGTTGTATATCTGTATGTAAAGTGGTATTTCAGATCTCAGTTTATTATTTAGAAGCTAGCACAATAAAGAATAATTCAGCAAAGGTCAATACAAATTTTCATGAAAAAAACCCGTAACATTACGTTTTCTTTCGGTACCAGCTACTGCAATTTAAACTTCGATACAGTACAAAGTACATGTACTAATGTACATAAAAAAGTACCACAAGTTGGCATAGTGGTCATCAGTCATGCCTCCAATCTCTACTACCCGGGATCGATTCCTATGCTCGGCATGTGCACTGAGATTTGTCGGACGTTCTTATATAAAAAAAAGTGTATGGATTTTACTGGTTGTATTTTGGCTTGGCAGACGTTTTAATCCATATTTGAGTAAATCAAGAGAGGATGAAGTAAGTGAGTGAATACTTCATATAAGTCTTACAAACCTTATCCCAATAAGGTGTTTTCTCTTAGGATATATTTTTGATCTATGAATGATAAATTTTGGGAAAATTTGAAGGAATGAATTCTAGTTCTAACTTCTGTCTTCTTTTTTCAAACCAATAATACTCGGACAAAAATCTAAGCCCAGTGACGGGATTCGAACCCACGACCTCCCGGACACCGGGCGGACGCTCTATCCACTAAGCTACAGGGACTCTTAAAGGGAACCTCCACTAAAACAACAAAAACAAAAACAAAAAAAACAAAAACAAAACCACAGAACAAAATGTTTACAACTGAAATTACTCAATCTTTTTCCAATGAAATCGTTTGTATTCGAGAAAAATAAATTCCAAAAACGTTTATTTTGGCTTTCAAATTGCCCGGACGCCACCATCTTGAATAATTGTGCCGTAACTTGGTTGCCCTATTGTTCCAGAACAATCGCTCTTTCTATCAGAGCAATAGGGCAACCAAGTTATGTCACAATTATTCAAGAATACAAAAGATTTCATTGGAAAAAGATTGAGTAATTCCACTTGTAAACATTATGTTCTGTGGTTTAAAGTTATTTTGTGGTTTTAGTGGAGGTTCCCTTTAAGAGAGCGAGATCACTTGTTACGTTCTTTTAGACAAGTAGTTTGTGAACAGAATCTTCTCAAACAAGCACTCGTACGTAACGATTTAACTTCTCCATGCAGCGCAATCCAGTTTACGTGAATTTGTGCAATAATCTCTAAGTAATTTTTGAAGGAATAAATTTTAATTTTAACCTCAAGAATTCTAATCCTAGCGTGGTCTCATAACATTTTCTACTTATTATTGGTTTGAAAAACAAGACAGAGTTTGAGTTGGAATAAGATATTTTATAAAAACATGGCACCCGATTGTTACTCGTTTGTTGTAGGGTGTTTTAGTGGAATAAACAAGAAAGAATGGTCAAACTTGTTGACAAAACTCTACATTTTCTAACATGCCATTTTGGGTCATTTTGTAAATGGTCTATTAAAAGTACAAGGAACATCCGCAAAAGAACTGGGCACCATGTCTAAACGTTCTTTATATTAAGGCGCGGACACATGCAACATTGCACACAACAAAACTGAAGATGAATTGCGATCCACAGGCAACATTGAACGCACAAGTTTTCTTTTTTAAAGGACTTCTTGTTCGATGCCGGCCGTTTGATTGCTGTAATGTTGCATGCATAAGCAAGCCGCGCTGTTGCGATAAATGTTGCATGATTTTGTTGCACCGTGTGCCCACCTCCAAAATATCTGTTGCGCGCAATGTTGCATGATTTTGTTGCACCGTGTGCCCACCTCCAAAATATCTGTTGCGCGCAATGTTGCATGAAATGTTGCACCGTGTGTCCACCTCCAAAATATCTGTTGCGCGCAATGTTGCATGAAATGTTGCACCGTGTGTCCACCTCCAAAATATCTGTTGCGCGCAATGTTGCATGAAATGTTGCACCGTGTGCCCACCTCCAAAATATCTGTTGCGCTCTATGTTGTAGGGCTGAAACGATGCTGGAATAAGCAAAAGAACAAGACCTAACGGGGGATTCGCTCTTTTACTCTTCTTCCTTTTTTGAATAAATGTATTGGAGTACTTTGAATTATGCGTGTTTTTATAGTTATACCTGGCCGATTATATTTTCTTAAGTAAAATCAGTTGTTTCATTTTGTTAAAAGGAACAACGAATGATAGCAAAGGGAATCCAGTATTTCAGTTCCTGGCAAGGAATCAGGGATCCTGATCTGGTAAAAAAGAATCCAAACTTCAGGCAAAGAAATCTAGAATCCAAACTCCTATCAATACAATCCAGAAACCTGTCAACGGAACCCAGAATCGACACAAGGGAATCCAAAATACTGGAAATTCAGAATTCAGGAAAAGAATCCTTTATCCTGTTCAGGACTTTTAGAATCACGTCAAGAAAATAAAAAAGCTATATCAAGGTAATGAAGAATGCAATTAAGGAAATCCAGAGTCCTGTCAAAGGCACTCTAGAATCCACGAAAGGAATCAATAATATTCATTTGTTAATCTAAGTTAATCCAAAATTTTTTCATGGGGATACAAAATCCTCTCAAAGGGATCTTGAATCCAAGCAAGGAATCAAGAATGTTGTTCATTTAACGGAAATCCCTAATTTTGTCAAGGGACTTCAGATCCAATCAAGAAATGAAGAATCCAGACAAGGGAAACTTTGAATCCTACTAGAGTATCCTGATTCCCGAATCTTAAATAACCGTTATCAACTGTAAACATCTTACACAGCTTTAGTGTTCATACACACGTACCTTCATGATGCAATAATCGGTCGCTTCCTTCAGATGTCTTTATAGTCTTTTTGTAACATCTTTTGCTTTTGTTTGGAAAATCTTCAATGCTACTCATAGTTTTTCTCTAAATACGAACAAAACAATAAATGTTTTTTCCTCACTCCCAATAGTTTAATTTAAAGGAATATCGGTAAAAGACTTTCAACAACAAACAAGTTACAAAAAACACGTAACAACAGTAAGCATTCACCATTTAGACCTATTGTGTTTTCTATTGGCGCTTACAATTTTAATTTAGCTAAATACTTAAGTTCTTTTTTTATGTACCTCTTTTACCCAAGTTTGATAACAAGCTTCTCAGTTCTTTTGACGCTGAAATTTTTTTTGACCAATATCCCTTGAAATGTACTTTCCCTTTACATGTTCATCTTAACTGTCAAAACATGTATTCATCAAAGTGAAAGTGAACAGTGATGGATATGTTGCAGGTTAATTTTAAGATAACCTTGGTTTTTTTCTGCTTAGGGTTTTTTCGATCTAGGTTAATATTTTTATTCGTTCTATCTTTTGAGAGCCGCCGGTTAGGGTAAGGGATATATTAGGTTAGGGAAAGTATTTATGGATATAACGCAATGAAAATGGTAGCTGACACCGCAATTGTCAAAGTAGCTCAGCGGTAAGAACGGCGGACTATAGAGAGGTTTGGGTACACAACAGTGAGGGTTTTAATCCTACCGTGGACATCTCCGTTATGATATTTGTAAAAGAAAAAAAGTTAGAAAATTAACAGATAGAGATATATAGAGAAAAATGGTACTGGACGGTAAATCATAGGTGATGCAGAAGACAGGAAAAAATATCCTAGGTTGAAAAGAATGCAACTTTGGTTGAAAAAAAAACAACAACCTGAAATCAATAATAATCAGTACAACAGATATTTACCAAACCCTGAATTGGCGAGATAAATGTCCACCACTTCTACTGACACTAAGGTATAGAATTGTGTCATGAAGCAAGTTGATCCGTTTTTAATTCTTTTGTTTTAACCACGTAGTAACCCTTTGTGTTCTGCTTATTGTTCTGCTTATTGTTCTGATCATTTCTGCCTGTTTGTGCTACGGTTGTTGTAGGATTAAGTTGGTTTTATGCGCTGGCTGAAGTTTAGCCATGCCAGTTTTGTTAATTTAAAGCCAGGGCAGAGACTAGATTTCTTTAAAGTGGATTTAATTCCCCGTGACAATAGTTTTACGATAAACCGTATTTACTAACCAATAAGCCGATCTCGGGTATAAGCCGAGAACCTAAACTTTTGGGTTTACCTCGGTGTAAGAACCTGTGAAGTTCACGAGTGACGTATAACAAAGAAAACAATGAAGTCAAAACAATAGATAGAACGAACATAATAGTGATAAAACAAAGAAAAGACTTCACAGGTTCTTACACCGAGGATGAGCCAAACTTTTGGCTATCAGAACTTGTTAGAAAATTATGAATAGGAAACACAAAACATCTAGCTATAAGCCGAGATTGAATATTTCTTTTTCACACGCACTGTTAAGTGAATAAAAATACCAACAAACCGTAAAACAAAAGAAGCGTCCCTCTCGGGAAACACGCATGCAACTATCAAATGAACATTCATTTATTCATACATCATTATAACACATGCAATGTTATTGGAGCTTAATGGAAAATTATTACAAATCACAGGTAAGATGAATTTGATGTTTTTCAAGTTGACATTTCAGACGCGTATAAATTGAAGAAAGCTCTTGCAGCATTAGAAAATATGTTTTTGGCAAAAACATTTGGCTACAAGCCTAACCCCCTATCTTGTAGAAATTTCACTAGTTTCCAGTTTAATTTGGTGCAAAAATTGATCGGCTTATAGACGAATAAATACGGTATACCACACAAGGTGAGTAACTTTGTTTGTAACATTTTGAAACCAAAGCTAAACGGTAAGCCATTTTGTTGTTTCTTCTGCTGCTCGAAGGTGAATCAGTAATATAACAATATAGTTGATGTTCGTGGGCGTAGATATATTTTGGGCCCGACTCAGCTTTATTTTATCCCGAGCGCAGCGAGGTTAAAAATGAGCGCTGAGAAGGGCCGAAAACATATTTACGCCCAAGAACATCAACTACATTACTATTATTATAACTTTGGAGAGCATTTAGCACAAAAACAAGAACATTTTGCTACTTCAGAAACGCGGATATTAAAGCGGCGGGCCAAAATGTCCGTTAGAGTCCGGATAATACGCCACAATGCTCGCCAAAGTTATAATAATTATTGGATAATCACCTTTGAGCTAGCCAGTCAGCGTGCACGAGAAGTACTCTTCACCAGGGCCCAGTTGTTCAAAAGCCGATTAGCACTAACCCAGGGTTAAATGTTTAACTCACGATCTTTTTTCCAACCTTACAAGGAGAAATTTTAGCTGTAATTTGGGGATTAACAAGACCTCTCTTACAAAAATCCAAACAGTACTCATAAATAACCGCTTACTTTTTCTTAAAAAGAAATTCCTGTTTGAAATTTTGCTTAACCGGCAGGTTCAAACTTAACCAGCTTTTGAACAAGTGCGCCCTATGTGGTATATGTTAATAATATTATTAATAATAAATACTTTCATGTATGTATTTGAAGTTTTTTTTATAAGAAACCAATATAGCACACTTGTCATTCTATCAAATGCGTGTATCAACCCCATTTGATATGCAACCATATCATATCGTGATAATTAAAAGCTGTGAGAAATACTTTTGTGAGTGGAGAGTTCATACAGGCATTACATTAGTTGTGCGTGGTGGGAAGGAGATGAAACAACAGGAAGTTATTTTATCCAATCACATCTCTGCTCGTGTCGCTGTAACTTGTAAGTGTAACTATAGAAAACCAATTTATCCAATCGTATCACTGCTCATCTAATCGATTAGAAATCGATAGAAGACACTGAATCAATTCTTACTTGTTCTTGATTTTATCAAGTAATGTTTGTAGTAAGAAGCTATAAGGAAATTCCAATCACTCCACAAACAACCACAAGACACTTTTTATTTGGGAAGTTAGTCCTTCTTTCTGGAAAAGTTCCAACATCTTAAACGTCAATGTTCAGTACTCATCAACAAATTAATTTCACTGCGACTTCCGAACATTTAAAAAAAAAAATACACACTTAATGACAACTCCCCAAAGGGGCTTTTCAGTGTCATATTAAAAACCCCCCTCTTCCCCAGTTAAGATTCCCAACTGGTAGGAGGCAAACCAGTTGGCTATTTCACAAGCGTGGTAAATTCGTCCCAGGGATCACTGAGAACAAATTCATTCAGTGATCAGAGCCGGGGAATCGAACCCGGGTCTTCCGTATTCAAAGCCCCAGCTCTAACCACTGC
>JAOBRB020089390.1:0-11309 GCA_027575285.2 Zoanthus pulchellus
TATTAGAGCCCGCCAAAATGTCCGTTAGAGCCCGGATAATACGCCACAATGCTCGCCAAAGTTAATATAATAACTGTATTTATTACATAGATTCATGAGTGTTTTACTGTAAAATATGCCACTTGTAGATTTTGTATGAAACTACTGTACTTCCTGGATATGAGTGACACATTTTCCAAAAATTTGCAAATTACAAATTAAAGGAAATATCTACTTGTAAATATACCAATGAAACTTTAACTTGAACATTTGAATATTCAAAACTTTTTTATAAATGAAATATTTATGTTTTTATAAATGAATCAGACTAAACAATATTATCTGCATGAGTGTTACTAAAAATCTTGAGGTAATATGTGCATTTTCAACAAAAAGTTATCTGATTAATTATTGCTAATCGAGAAATAAATAATGGAGATCATTTAATGCATTTAATAAAAATAAGATGTAAACTTGAAGATCTCTTTGTTAAAGATAACATCCTCTATCAACAGAACATCCCTGGAACAGCCCATTCAAAAACAAACAAGGAAACTTTATAATACCTCACATACATACAAAAATATATCATAAATGTGTTATATATGATCAACATTTATACAAAAAAATGAACATTACCAACTTTTCTCGAAAAGTCTTCGAATACAATGCCTTGTTGTGTAATTCTTTGACGAGGAAAAAGTATTACTGAAAATTCAATGTGTGTAATTTCGCGCTAACGCAGGTAACATTTTCCAAAACAAACAAACATAATGGGGGCCAAGATTAACTTTGATAGCCTTCAGTTGAGTAATAAGATAATTTTTACAGTGAAACTACCTTTTAATCTCTAACACAACAACATGTTTTGCTTAAAAACAATGAAAGCGACAAACTTTATAACGTACATCTTGGTAGCGCCTAACAAGACATCAATCGATAGTCTATGAATCCACAAAGTCGGAACCATTACTTCATTTTAAGGAAACAAAATATTAATTCCTTGCGGACGAAACATCTTTTTACTTTACTCTGATTACTCAGCAAAGTTTATTCGAGAGTTGGACCAATATCAAGAAGGGTTTTTAAACACGTGAATCATACAAAGTACAGTGTAAAAGTCCGCTGGCGAATGTACAGTTTCTTGCGTGACTTAGGAAGAGAAAACGAAAAAACCCGCTTCAAACCTGTAGGTAGAGTAATATTTGCTCCATCAACGATAGCTTGGGCTAATAAAAGATCCTCAGTTTCTGCCGCCGCTCTTAAAGCCTCCCAAATTTCTTTTCTTCCCTCAAATGCAGGAGCAGTCTCCCAGAACTCGTCTCTTTTACTTCGAAGTTGTCCTTCTGTGAGAGGGATGTCGGAAGTCCATGATGGTCGGTCACTTTTCAGGGGTTGATTTCTACCCACAGTCACTAAAAAGAGTAGTAAATTATCCCTTTATAGAAACATTGGAAAAATAACAAATTTGCCCTAAATCTGGCATTCTTTCGAAACCCCAAAAATATTTTTCTGCAACTTACCCGCAGTGTTTCCAAATTGATCGCTTGAACTGACTCGAATTGAAGGTTCATTGCCTGTTCCCATACATCCGCCCATTTGAGGCTTATTTAAAGGCTCCGAAACCTATGTTTGATAAAAGAAATGATACATGGTGCCCTAGAAAGGCAACTTTTTAAAAACCTACAACTTCTCTTTCCCTGGTTTTCTTTGCGTAGCTCTTTCAACTACCCATTTGACAAGTTTGACGTCATGGTTTTGAGTAATGCGCATGCTCAATCCACCATTTCACAGGCTGAGAGAAAAGATAGGAACTTGATTCGGAATTATATTAACTTTGGCGAGCATTGTGGCGTATTATCCGGGCTCTAACGGACATTTTGGCGGGTCCGCGTTTCTGAAGTAGCAAAATGTTCTTGTTTTTGTGCTAAATGCTCTCCTCGCTGCGCTCGGGCTAAAATGAGCCTGAGTCGGGCCCAAAACATATTTACGCCCGCGAACATCAACTATATTGTTATAATAGAATACAGACAGTAAATCCGGCTCCCCGATCCCGATATTGCGACCGTAAGTTTTTGTTCGTAATAGCGAGAGTCCGTAACAGCAAGTTGAGGAAAACAAATCCCCCAACTTTAATTTTTAATTAAAACTGTAGACTTAGTACTACCACGCTGTTTTTAGTTATTGTTGCTTCAATTTAATTAAGGGGCCGTCGGAAAATTGATTTGTTAACGCTTAACGTCCAATGGACGCTAAGGTCTAACCCCCGCCCCCCTCCTCCTTAACATTGTTGGGCCAACATTGTTGTCTCTTGTTACGCGATGTTACCCGACATATGCAAACGCTCGCAACAACACGCAACATTGTTGTGCCAACATTGTTGTCTCTTGTTGCGCAATTTTAGCCAACATATAAAAAAAACGCTCGCAACAAGTCACAACATGTTGGGTCTTTAGATGCCGGAATGCAAAGGATTCTACCCACAATTCCATACATACCACTCTTTGTTTCTTTCCCGCCAAGTCAGCCTTTCTGAATCATGGCGGTCTATCTAACTCAAAAAGCAAAAATTTCTGGCTACCTTAATTCTAGTTGAAGTACTTGATGATACTTAAGCGCATTAGATCATATATTCATGTACGCCGCCTCAATTCCGCTTCCTTGTTAGCCTAGTTGGTAAGGTGCCAGTCTGCTGTGCGGGAGGCTCGGGTTCGATTTCCAGCCGGACCACCACTCAGGGTCTTAAAATAATTGAAGAGAAATTGCTACCGTTGCTCTAGCATCTGCAAATGGTTAGACTTTCACGTCTTCTCGGATAAGGACGTGAAACCGTAGGGCCTCGGGGATTATATCTATGTTTGTGTGACGTAATGTGAAAGGTCTCCGTCCACTTTAGAGTGGTAAAAATGGTTTTTCCAATTAGTAGGCCTTTGGCCGGCTAGAAAGACTTGAATCTAAATAAAGTCTTTATTGTTATTATTTATAAATGACCAATTTTAGGCTGATAGGTTCTCAATTTTTAGGTTCTTAGTTGCGGGTTTACGCTGTATAGCATATGATGTGCATAGGCACTGCTAAAGAACGAAACAGCTGAAAAATAGCTTATCGTAACCTAACCTTTAACACAAACCTTGACCATAATCCTAGGAATACGTAAGGCTAGGATGCAGGCATGCGCACAAACCATTAAGTAGAATTTTGGTGGTTTTTGCCTTTTAAAGTTCTACTTTGTTTAATAGCAGTTCCCGATTTAGTGGTGTGGCTCAATTTAATGCATGGTCTTCATTAACGTAAACATGAGAGATGCCCCGTTAAAGTAAAGTAAAACTCACTCATTAGCTTTTTGTGGATACTGCTGTTTGAAAAGGTGCAGGGAATATGTTATGATGCAACTTCTAAAGATGTAAGAGTGTAACTTCTTGCTTCAGTGAATCCGAAAACAATTAATGGCTAATTACCAGAAACATAGTTCTGATGTCATAAAATTTTGTTCACAACTACAAACTGGTTTGATTTCGATTCAATTTGTTTTTTTTTTGCTGCTGTCACATGCAGCGATGGGTAGAAAATATCAGTCATTCACAAGTCAGCCAATTAAACAAACCTTTTAGCTAGTGCAATTACAAAAAAAATGTCCCTCAAAGTTCAGCTTCAGTGTTATGTGTTGTTAGCCAGTTTATTTTACGAATCTTCATACATGAATTTGCATAAAATTAAAGTGGCAAGACTAACCCAATTTTAACCTATTTGCGTGAGTTCAACGCTTTCTAATCTGGCTCAATGCTATAGTTTTAGGGCCTGTTCACATGAGGCCAGATATCTCGGGGGATAGGGTTATCTCGGGGGATAGGGTTATCTCGGTGTAGTAGGGATGAAACTGTCCCTGGTTCACATGAGAAAACTTGACCCCGAGATGTCTCGGTTAATGTTGTTAAGTAACCACCGTCTTGTCTCGGTTTGATAGAAACGCATGCACACGATCCACGAAGTTGTCCCTAACCACCGAGATATCTCGGTGTGAGCCGTTCACATGGACCGAGACAACTTTACCCCTAGGGCTATCCCTACCTTCCAGTCCGAGATATTTCGCACCCCCGAGTTGTCTCGGCTTCATGTCTTCTTCGTTCAGTCTGTATGGGAGAATCTTGACTTCTTCGGTCGCTGGTACAGACCTCACTGCGTTCGGTCTCTACTGGCGACCTCGGTCAAGATTCTCCCATACAGACCTCCCGCTCGGTTAATAAGAGCTAAAGAACAATCCAAGGTCGCGGCTCCAAATTATCTACGATTATGAGAATGTTTTACGTAGACACTTTACCAAAACCAAAGTTTTAAAGTTGACTGGTTATAAAACTTGACTTTCTTTATATATTTTTGCGCTCCTTTTTCCAATTGAAATTTGACATTGACAACAAAAGGCGTTGAGATGTAAACAAGCAAACAGACCAAAGACTGAGGCATCACACCTAAAACAAAAGATCCTAACCGTGAGAATGCACACAACATGAAAGAAAGAAACATTGTAATCTTCCTTGTAAAATAGCTGTGGTTAAACTACGCCTCGGGTTAAATCGTTCCCAAGGGTAACTGGCTCGGTTTGGGTTCATCTTGGGTTTCACTTTAACGTGGTGAGCCGGTTACACGTGTCATCATTAACCTAGGACGGTCTTAAATTTGGCGCTAAAAATTGTGGGAACATTTCTGACAGGTGTCAACGAGTCAACACGTAACTTTTTCCTGTTACATGATTGGCTAAGTCCGCCTCGGGTTGCTGCTAGCCAAACTAGTTCGGTGCGGTTACTGTCATGGGTTATTTCTTTGTTCTCTTTGACGTATCTATAGAAACTACCCGAAGGTAATTTAGCCTCGAAGAAGACGGTTACACACATTTCTTTCTGCCCGTGGTTAAGGGCCGCTTACCCGTGGGAAAAACGGCACGTGTAACCACGGCTACTTTCATTACCAGTCCACTCTAAAACCTTTACTAAAACCAAAGTTGCTAGAGTGGACTGGTTATGAAACTTAGCAAACTACAACGAAGATTACAATGTTTCTTTGTTTCATGTTGTGTGCACCGTCACGGTTAGGATCTTTTGTTCTAGGTGTGATGAACATTAGTCTATTGGTCGTTTGCTCATTTACATCTCAAAGCCTTTTGTTATTTGTGCACCGTCGACGTCATAATTCAATAGAAAAAAGAACAAAAAGTTATAACAAAGAGAGACGTCAAGTTTCATAAACAGTCAACTCTATTAACTTTGCTAAAACTTACAAAATCAACTTGAGACACAAAAAATTTCTGTGTCTGTTGCAAAATGCGACGCACGTCGTATTGTAATGCTTCGTTTCTAAATATGTTTTCTTCAACTTGGGCTGCTAGACACAAGATCAGAATTAAGCACAATTTTGCAGTTGAAATCACCAAAAATCGGAAATTTATACCTTCTTATCACAAGCGTCCCTTAAGCAATGCAAGTGTTGTGCGAGATCCCATCACACGAAAGAAAGTTTTTGTACCTTAAGTAATAACGCTTGAAAAATGTGACACAAGTATGTTGCTACTTAAGCGTTAGAGCACAACCTTCTATGACTTTATCGGCGAAATAGAGGACGCGTAATGTTGGGAGAAACACGAGAACGTTGTAAAATCACAAGCCGCAGGCGAGTGATTTTACAACATTTCGTGTGTCTCTCCCAACATCTCGAGTGTCTCTCCCAACATCAAAAGTGCTCTATTTCGCCCAAAAGTCATAGAAAGTTGTGGTCTAATGCTCTTATGATATAGCAAAACAAGCGGCAAAACATGCAAGCGAAAACCATGACTTAATCGGTGTAATAAAGCATAGATTTGAGCCAATAAAAGCGCGCGTTATATCGTATCTATATTATAAAGTGAAATAATGACAGCCAGTGTATTCATAAAACTTCTTTACTTTCTGCTTTGAAACATTGAACTAAAGCTCTCTAAACAGCCAACTACACGACTTTAATGTCATATCAGCTTAGTATACGAAACAAAGACAGGCTGTTTTCTAATGCGGTAATAAGTTTATTTGGTTGAGTAAAATATTTTCTTAAACGAATGAAAAACAAAACATAGAATTCAGATACAATATAAAACAAAATAGGAAATGTTTTTAAAAACTGAGTACATAAACACGTAAATATAGCCTGTTCAAACAAAACTTAACTATCTTCATAGAACAATTTTCAAGCACAAAGCTAGTTTACACGTTAAACAACACATAATCCGATGTCTCATTTTAAACGAACCCGAAGCCTTGTTAATTCTAAATTGATAACTGGTATACAAAGCATTTGTTGTCTTTACAACAAAACTGATCTTGAGTTAAAACAGTTTTACTTATGGTCATTAAATTTATGGGCTTCGTGAAGGACTGCGGCTAGGTACTGGTTCCTCGTCTTCTTTGTCGCTGTACGGTGTTGGGGAGCGAGTTGCTGATCGTGTATGAACCGAAGGAGTTTTAGAACGAGTTGGTGACCGGGTCTGTTCTCTTTCTGGTTCCCTGTGGCGATCTCTACGCCTGTTGTCCCTCCGATCATCATCACGATCGCGATCTCTGCGACGGTCTCGTGGTGATCGCGAACGCGAGCGGGATCGTGAGGGAGAACGCCGTCTCCTCCTCCTGAGAAAAAACAAAGATGACACAATATAAGTTATTGGGGTAGCTCATTGCTGAACTTTTCATTTGCTAGGGCTATTAAAACGAAATATCTGGTTTAATCATTTAACAAGTTTATGTGTTTAAACAAAAAAAAACAAATCATCGAGAAGCTATCAATATTCAAGTTAGAAATTTATATACTTGGCTTAAAAATATTTAAACGGGCTGCCTTAAGGTGATAACCAGGGTTTTCATTGGTAGCCGGACCCAGCAAACAACCAACTTTGTTCTCTAAAATTTTATTTAGAATGAAAACAGATCAACTTATACTATGAAAGACCAGAAGTTCCCAATGCAAACAATCAAAATAGACTGTGACATACAAGCCAACACTTGGAAATCAGGAGGTATGACCAAAGGCTAAATGATTGGATGCTGAGACGCCTGGGAAAGAGGAAGGCCAAAAGGGTTCTCATTAGTAACCGGGACCCAGGTACTGGAACCCATTGGCTTTGATAAACGTACTCGTGTACTTAAGGTGACACCCTCTAACATATATAGGTGCAGGGCTTGACGTTGCGACCTGTGGGGTCGCCAATGCAATTTCATTTGGTCGGCTGGCGACTAACTTTTCACTCATGGTCGCCAGCTTGGACTCCACGATTTCAAGTTATAATTAGGTGCTAGCAACCAAATTTGAAAATTTAGAAGCCAGCTGGCCCCAAGATTTTTTTTCTAAAGTCGAGCCCTGAGCTGTGACCTTAGGCTAACAAATAAGTGCTTGCCTACTCTAAATAAAGTGCCCTTGTATTTCTACTTTTGAAAACCATGAAGGGTGTTGGATTGAATGACTTACCTAGGTGGGCTTGGGGACCAGGATCTTCGCCTGAAACAACAACATAATAACAACAATACCAATTAATTTATCCATGAAATATATTACTTTTAAAAAACTTATTACAATAAAAAAATATTTATTTAAAATATCAAAGTACTGTACCAAATGCCTGGTGATTTTGTTTAGATAAAAAAGTATAGAGTTCTTACTCTGAACCAATTTTCATTATATTCAATTTTTGGTAGATACAATGAGCATTTTTAAACAGTATCAACTGAGAAAACTGTATTAAAGTTAAGAGTTTCTGAGAAAAAAAACTATTTAATCGGGGGGTGAAGAGGAATAATGGATGTTGATTATTCCATTATTCCCATACAAAAAAAAACTCGTTATTCCGTTATTCCAAGAAAAATATAGCCATTATTCCGTTATTCCAGTTGAAAAAAACTCGTTATTCCATTATTCCAAGAAAAATATAGCCATTATTCCGTTATTCCAGTTGAAAAAATCCCCGTTATTCCAGTTCCATTATTCCTCTTCACCCCCCGATATTTAACCAAAATATTGTTTTGTTTTAATTTTTTTTATGCCAAACATTGATTTCTTTAAAATATTATCAAGTAAACATTTTTAAATTTAAAAAGCCAATAATTGTAACAGCATAAGTATGGTTAATACACATGGAAATTACCGGTATTGAAAAACAAAGTTTTAAACTTGTGTAATCAATGAAAATAAAATAATTTTTATTATCCAACTTTTATAAAACTTATTACACAGAAATATTTATACCTGCTGCTTTCATATCGGTCATAGCCTCGGTACGAGCTATCCCTCTTCTCCTTAGATCTCATATGGGATGGTGCTAAAATAAATACAAGAAAATTATTTGTTAATCATTTTTTTTCTTTAATTAGACCTTTGGAGTGGTAATCACTTGAATTTTCTAGTCTTCCCTATTTTATATTTTATAAACATTTTTTTAATATAAAATTTTAATACTACACCAGTTAATATACACCTGCATTTTTATTCACCTATAAAATAGTAATACTAATGTAAATATAGTTATGTTCCAACAAGGATTTACATACACGGCAATAATAGTTAGTGTTCACTATCATTAATATCAGTTGTACTATTTACCACTTTGAAAGAAAATTTAGATTCAGAATCACTAACTTTCTTTGAATTTCTGTGGGTAAAGCTTTTTATCAAGGCTTCTAACCACTATGCCATTGCATTGAAAGAAAGAGTTTCAGCTTGAATTATCGGAAACACTCAACAACTCAAACTTTGTCATGCATCCGATGATCAATTGTGTCTCGGCTATAAGGGAGAGACTCACTCTGGATTCTGATCTATACAAACACATTCACACATCCTAGTTAAATAAAGTTTGTAAGTTTTATTAAAAACTTTACTTAAAAATGACTGTTAGGAAACTTACTTTTCCTGTCACCTTCAGCAAACTGAACCTCCAATTCTCTCCCCATCAGAATGGCACGGTCCAAGTAGTACAATGCATCCTCTGCATCTCTGATATCTTCAAACCTACCAATGGTTAAGGCCTAAATCCCTCCCCTTCTATGACACTCACTAAAACCTTGCTTGCTTTGAAAGCTTGAGAGCGTGGACAAGAATGCATGCCAAGGAAGGCTTTGGAAGAACCTGTGCTTGACTTGACAATTTGATCGCTTTAAGCCTTTGATAATTACCAAAGTAATTCTTTTGCTCTTTAACTTGGTATACAAGACACTTGCAAGATAAACCTTCTATAAACAAATATTGTTCATTACACAGGTCAGCCTTATATATACAGCACTGACAAAAATGATTGAGGAATTTTCATGACTGGGATTCTATCTAATTCACATTTTTTAAACCTATTTTTGGTTGGGAATCCTTTTGGATCAGTTGATAAGATCTCTGCCTTTTAGCTAAAAGGATCACACTTGGATCCAGACTTTACAGAAAATTGTATGTTTTTGTGCCACTTTCTTTTCTGTCTAAGCTAACGCAACCTACATTTTCCAAAACAGAGAAATGAGTACTAGCATTTACCGTGAGTAAACCTGCAATGGATTAGCGTCACAGTGGAACTGAATGAAAGAGTCATCTGCATAACACAAGGGAAACCATCAGTCACTAAACTTGCAAAGAATTTAGCTTAGCTATCATTCTTTATTTCAAATGGGAAACAGCAAAATATCTTAAGCAATGAAATTAAAAAGGATGAATAGTCAACACACTTAGCAAAATCAATTCACCGTTGTTATGATTGAAAGAAAAAAACTAGAAAGAAATCTGGTTTTTGGCATTTTACTTACACATTAGCTTTATTTTTACTTGTAACTTGAAAATTCTTGAAATTCTTTTCTTGTTTAAAGAATCATGGGTCTTTAAAGAACTTTTTCCTTTTTCTTTTAGGAACTTTTTCTTTTTTCTTTTTCTTTTTTTTCGTTTAGGAACTTTTTCTTTGAGGAAAGCTTTGATCTTTACACTCTGCTTGTGAAGTAGAAGCAAAACACTTTAATTGACCTTGGTCTCAACTTGAGTATGGCCAGTCTCTTGACTTGAGGGAGGCCTGTGTACTTGAGAATGGGCTTTCCCTTTTACACGCTTTAACTTTAGACTTTGGCCCACTCTTGGTTGAAATACTTAAACCTACCCACACAACCAAAACTGTTAATATTTGTTTCTTTCACTTAAAAGACAATTTCAGTTTTGAACCAAATGTAAATTTGGCTCAAGTAACAAAATCAACGAAAAGACAAAAAGAAATATAAAGGATACTGTACATAAGAAAAACCTCTAGGTTCTCTTGTGTAATAATCCAAAGGGATGTACACATCAGTAATTCTACCATATTTTCCAAACATTCTTCTCAGATCTTCTGGTCTATGGAAGAAAGAAAAGAAAAATTTGAAAAACAAAGCGGCAGCTAAAATGATTATTAGAATAGAATAGAATAGATATTTGTTTATTTAACCCTATTGCAGGAATGACCTGAAATGCTGGGTCACTCAGCATTACATTTATAGCAAATCACAAGAATCCGGCAACTACTCTAATTGACATGCTGATATCTAACAGTGACCAAGTTGTTAAATCTGTTGTGCAGCCCAACTGGAGACTGGGGCGATTTACACGAAGGTTGCAAATAGGCCTCCTTGTACTAGGGGAGGGTATCATCGCCTTAAGGGGAGGGCATTGGCAGGCTTTGACAATAAATTGCCTGCAAGCCTCATCTCTCCTATCACTGAGAGTCTGAAGACCTGCAGTTTCCATGGCTTTAACTTAATTATTCTAAAACTATTTAAGACTAAAGCCATAGAACCTCAAATATAAATAAAAAGAGAGCCTTTTACACCCAATCAAATATCAACACTCAACTTCTCCTAACATAGCAAATTAAAATTTTGATAATGAGAAATTCATGAACACACACCAAAAAAGCTAAAAGTAAGAAGAACTTTGCAATTTCTTAATGACTCTAAATCATAAATTAATACATGTTGCAACTTCTGTGATCTGAAGTGTTCAGCAAAAATAAATATTAATTAAATATTATATTAATTTCCACTAAAATCATAAATTAATAAAGCAGTAATACTTTTATATTGGGCATACTAAATTTTATACTAATATTCAGGATGAAACAAAATGGATAAATAATTTCCACTAATATCATAAATAAATAAAACTTACAACAGCAATACTTTCGTATTGGGGCATATTATTATTAATCATTCAAACTAACCATTACCCAGAACCTAAATTCTATATTAATATTCAGGATGAAACAAAATGGATAAATAATTTCCACTAATATCATAAATAAATAAAACTTACAACAGCAATAC
>JAOBRB020089607.1:0-14169 GCA_027575285.2 Zoanthus pulchellus
ATAAATAAAATTTAGAACATAATTATGAATCCAAGCATTATGTAGCCCGAGTAAACGCGTGTACACGCGTCTAGTTACCATTGTAATTTATTGTTGAAAAGCCCTAAGGGGAACAATAAAGTAAGTATCTATCTATCTATCTATCTATCTATCTAACTTAGTAGTACTTTTTTTTGTAAATTTTTGAAATTTGCGTTAACTTTGAACATAGAACAAGGGGATAGAAAGTTCAAATAAACGTCAAAAAATATTTCACGTGATAACAAACAGCTATTCGAAGTCTGATCTAAAAAAATCGAGATGGGGGGGGGGTCAATTTGACCCCCCATCGCCTATGCCTTCTAGGGTTAAAAACATGTGTTATTTGAAATACAAAAAGTCTAAAATTGTTATGGAGTAAACTTATTAACTTTTCTTTATTGCGGTTTCATATTGTGTGCATGGTCGATCACGGTTAGAATATTTTGTTTGATGCTTCATCTGTGTTAAGCGAATTGCTGTAATGAATAGTCTTTTAATATTTGTGCACTGTAAATGTCATATTTCAAGATATGAAAAAGAAAGTCATCGATTCTAGTGACCAAAATACTTTATTCATTGGTGTATTTCTTTTTTGAAAAGAACGGTTACCTCGAAATCTCTCTATAACCTAAGTTAAGATCGGACTGAAAGAAAACCTTTACTCACCCGACCATTTAAATTTAGTAACTGCCAGTGAAGGTATGAAGGTATTCTTAGTGACATCAAATCTAGCAAGAGCTTTACCAGTTGGTCGGCCATCTATTAAGAAAAAAACGGCTAACACAAATTAAAACTGTTTTTATTTCAATTAAATTTACAGATGATTCAAATGGCTGTATGCAGTGGGTTCACCTTTTTAAAAATTATTTTGTACTCTAGAATTATTATAATATTTTTTATTATTATTACTATTTTTTTATTATTTATTTATAATGTACAGCGTTATTGGATCTTGCGAAAAATAGCGCTATACAAGAATCATATTATTATTATTATTATTATTATTATTATTTTTTAGTCATTCTTAAAGTCGTTTTATTAGTAATTTATGACACTTAGGAGAGAGAGCAAGAAGTAATTGTATTTAGTGTAAAGCTTGCATGGACGTATATACAGATAGGACTTTGTTAGGGAAGATAGGGGAAGGGAGGGGGGTGGGGCAAGTTTTCTGAAATGTTAGCTAGGAGAGCGCTAATATTCTAGGAAACAAGAAATAAATTCGAAGAATCCAACAAAACTGTGAGAGAAACGGAAAATAAAGATGCAGAGTGTAAAGGAGAAAAAAAACAGGTGTAAAGTCATATACTCCCTTTGAAACTTAAAAAGTTCTTCGTCTTAAAGTGACTATGAAGTGATAAATGTAGAAAAGACAAACAAACAAAATTTCAGAGAGTTAAAACAAATTCGAGATTCAAGTTCAGGGACATCATTATCATACAAATTAGCAAATTAGCATTTTTGTTTTCTTCAGTACGGAAAATATGTAAGGAACTGATTAAGAACATACTTATTCAAATTAAGAATAGTTTAAGTCTGATAAAATGGCTTTTAAATAATGATAAAATCAATTTCTCGTAACAGCTTGACTTTGAATTCCATGCTGTAAATCAGAATAGAGATTTGAGCAAAACTTGCTATTCCAGAGGCAATGAAAGTCTTTTAAACTTTTTGAATTTAATACAATTGAATTGATCTCTTTAAAAATGTTTAGCCTCGTAGACACTTTAAGGAACTTTCGAAAAGAATATTGGCGCCCTAAACACAAGATATGTGTAAAAAGGCGATCATTTAAAAAATGGTGGCAATTATTATTACTAGCTCAATCAACCAAAAGTCTAGAGCTTAATTGTTTTAAAAACGCTCATTTCTTACCATTGTTGATCACAAGCTGGAAAAGATGGATGTCATATTTTCGATCTCCGTTGGAATAATACCTTACGTTTCCCTGTTTAGAAAATAATAAATATCTAAAGAGGAATAACTATGACGCTCCTGCTTAAAATATAGCAAATCAATTACAATTCATCAGCAAGAAGTTTAAAATGTGTGCCATCATTACAGCTCAATCAAAAGGTAAGAATATGCAATAACCCTTACGTTAACATACCCCTTAAAAACATGAAGAAAAGTGTATTATTACATACACAGGTACTTAGATTTATCAACCAAAATTGCAATGAATAAAACTCGTACCGATTGTTAATTGTACACGCACGTTATCCATGAAATAATTTCTATATGCATATATAGAGGTCAAACGTTAGGACCCCCATCCCTTTATTTTATATTTTCAACATGCATATATAATGGCATATGTAATAAGTGTCTGCATACTTTCAATTAAAATATCTTAACGGTTTTCATGGTAACCGTAGTTATTAGAGTACGCCTCAACTGTTTGGGGAGGTTTACCTAATTATCTGTCTGAAGAAGTCCAACGAGTTCAAGACCGTAGTCTTAGTGTTAAAGTCGTACCAAGAACTGCCCTCCCTGCGCTTCATGGGAGAGGGAGCACGGCTACCAAACGAGAACTTGAAAAAATTCTAAAGGACGAATCTAACCCAAATAACGTCTTTGTTAAATCGGCACCAAAAAATCAATATAATTTAAGATCTCAGAAGAAGCACATATATCGAAGTGTCGGGACCGACAGACACCAACGTTCCTTCCTACCAAGAGCTCATAAACTTTGTGGAATATAACTTTTATATATTTATGAGTGCATATGTATATAGTTTTAACATTTTATTACAATTATTATTTGCCACTTTTCTTGCATTTTTAATATTGTATTGCAATTGTATTTTTTTTCACTCAAGATGGTTAAATAAAGCGCATTATTATATTGTTATTATTATAGACTAAGTATAGGTAGTTGATTCCACGTATGATATTAATTCCTGTTCTTATACGATAATCATCCAACCGGCATAGAATCAATATCGGCAAAACTTTGCACTTGTATTAGTGCCCAGTCATTATTTTAAAAAAATAATTCGTCTCTTTAAAATCCATACCGTTTTTATCTTTTTAAATTAATTACCATGGTAACATGCTTAATTTGAATCAGGATTACGAGCTAGTTGAGATTGTGTATCATTAACAACTATTCCAAGAACGCGCGTTGGATATGAGATGGTAAATAGCCAACGAGGTGCGTAGCGCCGAGTTGGCTGTAATCATCTCATATCCAACAAGCGCGAATGGAATAGTTGTTTTAATAAATTTCATGAGTTTTCCGAACTTTTAGATACTTGACAATAGCAAAAAACTTGTAATAAATTAAGAAACAAGATATTTTTGTTAGCTTCCATAAAATAATGGTCATTTGGTAAATGAGCTGATAACCGAGATCAATCAGAACGCTGGAAACGCAATGTCCGAGATTGAAAATTTAATAATTATTGATATACTCTTAATTATTTACAGGATGTACACTATATATGTATAGGTTCACTTAATCTTTTACACACACTTAACCCTTTCCTGACGGCGCCTGCTAATTTCGATCACTGAGGAACGATGCACTTTCGGCTGCCCTTATTTTTATTGACGGCCAAAATCAAAAATCTGGCACGTGGAAAAGATAGATCTTGAAACGAGCTTTCCAACGAACCCAAACATGACCAAATTTGATTGAGGCAAAGTTGAGAAAATTGCTTTCAAAGTTGGCTTTTTAACAAAAACGAAAAATCCTCAATTTTGACTTTCTCGTCGTCAGCAAAAAGTTAAGGGAGAAGGAATTTGTAATGATAATTTAATAAATTAACAATGACAATAAAAAATATATAGAACTGAAAGCTGAATATTCTTTTTTGTATTTTACCTTTGAAATAATGGTATTTATATCTATGAACGAATCTTTTTACTTACCAAATAAGGTGAGAAGAAATCCAGTTTTAACGTTTCGTTATAAAAAATCTCACTGATAGTTTCATTTCCATACTGCACATGCTTTAGATCTAGACGTTTTACCGAGTTGTGCAGCACGTTAGCAATGGAGTAAACCGCGTCGTAAATCTGAAAAGCCGTGTATAGTTCGCTTCTGTTAGAAGTGACGTTACCGTTGTCAACCCTTGAGTAGTAATCCTTTAATATCATTGAAAAATTCTAGAGAAAATATTATAACAATATTTAAAATTAGTATAGCATTATTTTATTTAACTTGATTTTATTTAACTGAGTTCTATAAAACGATAAGCAATAATTTCTATTTTAGCTAAGTGTGCAAATGCACAAAATTTGTTTGCAGAGTTAATCTCATATCAATATGCAAAACTGCATCAAAGTATGTTATTGTTTTACAGTTAGTTGCCGAAGGCGACGTGAATATCGGGGACTATCATGATATTCACAGAGCCTGAGATGATTAATTGTTTTAGTATAAATGCTAAGGCGATTATGCAATAAAATAGAACTATAATTTAAAAGATATCCGACTCAAAAACCGCAACAAAACTGGCCGCCATTTTGTAAGTTCTCAACCAATGAGCGTACACCATTTCTTTATTTACCGCTAGGAATTATACTAAAGTGTTTTAGTTAACATCTTCTGAATAAAATTTTTGATTCAGCCATAAACGTTTTGTTAAATGACATTGTAAATATTAAAAAATATATTAATTTCACTTTTATACACTGGATTCAAGTAAAATGCTGAGATATTTTTAAAACAGTTTCTCTTGAAAAAGACTAGAAATTGGCGAAATTGAAAGGACGCGGTTCTCGTCGCTATGGTAACGGAATCCCATATTCTCATTATTCATTTTAAATCGCTTTGCTTATGGGAAAGGAATGAGAAAATAACTCTCAAACACCAAAGACTTAATTCTTGAATGCCTAAAGAGTAACATAATATCAAAATTAGATTTTTGATATTTTGGTCAGGTTTTAAGTTAAGTACCGCCTTAAGCCTATTTAATATTTGTAGTTTTATTATATTATGGATCAATCTTTATATCAATATTCTGTAAATATGAGGAATGAATATTCACGTGACACTCGTAACAACTATACTTAGTGATCGATATTCTTTTATGAGTTGAATTAAGCCTTTGCGTATGACTAGGCTACGTGTACTTCCTTAGGGTAAAATTATAGCGAACCCAAAACCTAACAATGGTAGAATTCCATTTTTTCTCGTAAAGACCTAACAAGCACAAACTGCACATTCGATGAATAAGAAAATGATTCTCTACTTGGTCCTATAATCATCCTGCACTGACACTGATAAGATTTTCAAAAGTTTAGCCAGCTTGTTATTTAGATTTCGTATTTTATATATATTATATATACTATAAATAGTAATAAATACGTGTCCTTAATTACTGGGCCACCAGTGGCCCAAAGAAAGACTAAAGAAAGCTTAACTCGACTCCACAGGTTTTATTTTTGATCAGCGTAACTACAATACAAACAACTGCAGCAACCATGGACAGCTGTTTTCGTAATCGTTACTAATCATCATCACGGTATATGTATAGGCTTTCAGCTCAGCCAAAAGCACGAGTTGCTCTAGTGAAGCTAGTTATGCGCATGCGTGTAATCGTGGAGTTGTGTTGGTTTGGTTTGTGATCTTTACCGTTTTACATTTGTGTTCTTAAATCACATATAAGTCTCTTCTATGGATCCTCTTTTCTCAGGCATTGCCTGAGGTATGTTTGTCAACCCAACAAAGCTTTCGCTTGTAGCCAAAAGCTGTAACATACTGGACCCAGTTGTTCTAAGGCTGGTTATGTTTAACCCTGGGTTAAGCAAAAATTCTAACAGGAATTTCTTCTTTAAGAAAACTTAAAAGGTTATTTATAAATGTTATTTGAAATTTTGTAGAAAAAAACATGTTAATCACAAAATTTGAGCTAAAATCTCTCCTTGTAAGATTGGAAACAAGATCGTGAGTTAAATATTTAACCCTAGGTTAATACTACCGGCTTTTGAACACCTGAGCCCCGATGAGACCTGGCAGCGGTTGCTCCAGTTGCTTATGAAGTAGTTATAAGAAAGTAGATGGTTGTACGCATGGTTGTAGACTCTAGCAATACTCTAAAGTTGCATAAGTTTGATTTGTGCTCCTTGTTTTAACTTGAGTTAAGCCTAATTATAAAACGTGAATGTTTTTCATCATGTCGTCGACGTTAACAAAAATGATAAATTTATATCAAAAAAGTCTCATGAGTCACCAGCTAGTTTTTGTTATTGGTTGATCCAAATTAAAATTAAAAAATATGCGTTACATCATTTGTTAGAGTGGACTGGGCGGGAAATCCAGTAAACTGAAAAGGGCATTACATTGTTTCATTGTTTCATGTTGCGTACAGAAGGTCACAACTTGGATCCATTGTTCCTGGTGGAATGTTTCATTAGTCCGATTGACTGTTTGCACATTTACATCTCAAAGCTTTTGTTATTTGTGTAGGGTCAACGTCCTATTTCAATAGGGACAATGAGAACAATAGCAAAGAACAAAAGGAAGTCAGCAAAATTCCAAACCTTGTTTGACTCTACTAACTTTACTGATTACATTTTTGCTTTAAAAAGTACCTTCCCAGCTTGGTTTTTAGTTGAGCCATCGGGTAGTTCAGTTAATCCACGGAAGTAAATGTGGTTTTGCAACTGGCAATTCATTTCAAACGTTGTACACTCGAGTTTCTCACTTGAACCCGGTACCCACCATCCATTGTAGGACATGACCAACATCCATACATAATGAGGACCGTACATTCCTCGTTTGTACGCCTGCACAGAATGGATAAATAAAAGTAAGATTAAAAAACAGAATAAATTATGCGTTAAACCAGTTGCTTTCAAAACGATGTAATACATACACACTTCTTTATAGTTATTTTCGGACAGAGACAGGATATTCTTCGGACCGACACTGGATATTCTTCGGACCGACACTGGACACTCTTGTTTTAATTTTGACCAGTTTTAAGCTGAAAATGTTTTGTGAATATTCATTTCGTTTTTTTAAAAAAATTGCAGTGATATTGAAGAGCTTCAAAAGTGATAAATTTGTACATAGCTTTTCCTTATGGGATAAGAGTACAATAGCCATGCATGCAATCAGTAATATTTTTTTCGAACATACAAATTATGCTCTTACCAAAATTTAATCTGAACCCCAGAATTATATAAACGCCTGGATAGATATACAGAAACACAAATAAAGAACATTCACAGAAAATTTGGGTCAGCCACTTAGAGAGAGATGTTAGACCAGCCAATCACTGCACTGAACAATGAACAAGAAAATGAATATATCTAGCGCTTATTACAGTGTACCTCATCGCTTGATGAAGAATTCCAGATTGCAGTCGAAACGTCGCAGGCTTTACAACGAAAGCAAAAGATATAACAAACAGAGAAAAATATTTTTCTTATTTATTGATTACAGCAAAAACAAAATTAAAAATTATAATATTTATGATTTTTTTATCTGTTAGTGTTATACATATCGCTATAGATTTGATATAATTATACTGATATTTTGTTTACATTAACTATATATAACGTGAATACCTCGCAAAACATCTTTTTTGTTGTTGAATCAAAGTCAAACAGCCCCAGAATAACATGCACATCCTTTGACTGGAAAAAAGCAGAAAACAGCAACTTGCTTTTAAAGTACTTGCTTTCCGATCGTTTCAAGATCAGAAGGCGTATTCATGCATTTGTTAAAATATTAATGGTTGTTAATAATGTTCTTATTCAGCTACTAATGAACGACGTTTCATGTGCCACGTGGTATTTCGTAGATGACTTTAGCAAACCAGAAAATGTTGATCACGCGTTATTAATCAATGAAAAACAGTCAAGATACAACAGATCCCTGACACAGTATCTTATAATTATTCCAACAACTCCTCAGTACCACAGGATATATACCTTGATTTAACTTTCAAGTGTAGATAGCACAAATGAATAACTTGAATACACGATGTAGGTCACGATAGCCACGTTGGTAGTGGTTTTTACCCCTAAATCTACAATAAAAATTAGTGAGCCTGATTGCTAGCAGTCATTGACAGCTATTTTGGCCTTTTTTAGGGCTTACCGTTATGGCATAGCTAGCAAACAGGCTCAGGTTCCCAGAAAGAAAATATCTTGAGGTAAAAGTGTAATGCTTGTGGGATGTGGCTAAGATTTAAGTTTTTTTTTACTTCAGTTGTTGCGTTATTTGCTCAAAATCGAGTTAATAATGCCTAGTAACCTATCAGCTAGCAGGAATATAGCGTAATTAATGGAGCCGAAACCGCATTTGTAGAATTGCACACAATTTGGGCTTCCTGCTGAAACAGTAAATGTTTTGATGTTTTCAGATATCTATTGGCTAAGACAACACAGCACAATAGCAGGGATTTATGGCCTTGGATTAATGTCGAAACAAAAACATAAGACCAACAACGTAAACATACATTTTATGAGGTCTAGGAGCATTAGCATGCATTTCTAACCTTCAGCGCTCAGAACATGTGTATTGAGCCATGAAAAGAGAGCGCCTAGAGACAATACGTATGTATATATGATTATATAGATGTAAGAATATTTTTTCTTAGGTTAGATTCAGTTCAAATTTTAAATAAGGTACTTGGAATTTTACTTTGTCTCAAGAGCTTGCAAACAGAAAAAGACAAAAGGTTTAACTTCTATGAAGCAAACGAAGATTTTCAAGATTATGTAATTTTAAGTTCTTTCTTTTCAGAAAAAAAAATCGCAGAGTATTTTTAATTATTTTTAACCTCGAATATTACTTTTCAAGCGTTCTGATTGGTTCACTCAATCTGGGTTATCAGCTCATATACTGAAGGACCATATATGAAAACTAAAAAACAAATCTTAAGATTTTTTGCTATTTTCAAGTATCAAAGTGTTCGTAAAGTTTATTGAATTTTATAAAACAATTATTCCATTCGGGCTTCTTGGATATGAGATGATTATAGCCAACTCGGCGTTACACATTGTGTGGGCTATTTACCATCTCATTTCCAACACGCGCTCTTGGAATAAATGTTTATTATACCACGTACACAACGTACACAGGTGGCCCGCACCATACATCACTATATTTATTACTAAAAGTCAAAAACTAATGTTTGCATGTGTTTTTATTAACGCAAGCAGGTTTGTATACATACCACCATTGTTCGGACAGGACGAGCGGGATCATTTAATTGGAGTCTCACATCAGCTAATATTGTTATTCCATTTATATTCAGTCGAGCTTTAAACTGTTGTGTCAACTGCCAATCAGAATATAATTATTTAAAGTTAGCAATAACCTTTTAGCTCTACCGTGTTGATTAGGTTTTTCACAATAATAAATGATTAAACTTTGAAAATGATAACGTAAGTAAGATATACACGTCAACTTATGCTGATGACTTGATTATGATTGTTTGAAGACTAAACGATGATGGCGCGGTCAGATAGGATCAGTGATATATATGGATAAGGGCGCTGAAGGGACGAAGACATTGACGATGATGATGATAATGGTAACAGCAACAAAAAATATGCTGACTTAATATTATACAACTTTATGATGATGATAATAATGATGACGATGATGATGGTAACGATGAAGATAAACATACAGAAGATAAAATTGTAAATGACAAATAAAAATCGATGAAAATTGAAAATATATATTTGGAAACTGACATATTAAGTTGTCAAGCAGACTCCGAAAATGAGGCTCCTAACACAATGTTTATACTGAAACCAACAATTTTGGCAATAATAAAGATCTTCATAATCTCCAAGATTTAGAAAGTATTTTCAGAACTGACATAAATTGCATGTACTGGTTTGGTTATAAGTGCTATTTGATGATTTAAATAGTAAGAATGATATACTTCCTTACATCATGTATTTTATCCAATAGAAATTGATGAAAATAAATAAATAAATATCCATAATACTCTTTTCCTTAGGTCATCTCAGTTTTAAAAGAAATATAACACCAACTGCGGTTACAAACATAAAAAAACATACGCATAGTATAGGTTGAAAATATTTTTATCATATAATTATATCCATAAAACACTTTCCTTTCGAAAACTTGTTATTTTCACTAGTGAAAATAACACGTTACCATGGTTACACCTTGAGTGTTCTTCACAGCAGCTTTGCATGCCATTCATTCAACATGGCTGCAAAGTATTTTATGGATAATTATATGATAAACAGAATATTACTTGGTCGCTTGGAGATACGGATTTATCTTCTCGTGTTCAAAATATCTCACTCGTTCGCTACACTCACTTGTGAAATATTTTGTCAACACTCGAAGATAAAACCCGTATCTCCGCGCTCCTTTGTAATATTCTCTATATATTTTACTTGACGTTTCGTATGCCACAACATACATCATCAGAAGTGACGGCTAATAGTACATAATTTGAATTCAAAAAATATATACAGGAGCCCTAACTTATTAACTATTATAAAATAACATTAAGGTGACAAACTTGAGGTACAAAATAAATATTAATAATAATAGAATTATTTTGAACATACTATAAGCATATATTTTTAATGTTCGTAACAGCAGTTTGGTTAAAAATCTATAAATGTGCATACTTTATAATATATGTGGCGATCTCCGTATATCAATCCAACTTCTTCCCACTTGAAATGTTTCAGAATTTCAATGCGTGGTAAGTCGAAGTAGCTCATGGAAGGATAGGTTCGAAAAAAGTAAGGATACAAATTTCGAAAATTTGCAAGTTCCAAACTCGTGCTTCGTGGTGAGAACTGAAACAAAAAAATTTAAATGTTAATTCTTAGGAGGGTGAACAAATAATCTTTTAACTGTAAGTTTGTTATAGGATTTTAAAAATCATTTGAGACTCATTTGAGACTCATTTAAAGCAATTCAAATAAATATAGATTACAACTGTTTAATTCGATTCACGCTAGCTCAAATTTTTCTCTAGACTAATGACTATACAGACAAGCTATTCTTTCAATCCCCTTGACTCGTTCAAATTTAAATTCTTATCTATAGATAAACTACTAGTACAACAAGTTATACTCAAAATCTTCTTCAATATTTCACAAGTGCTTAAAATCATCCTTTCACTGCTTCGACTACTACGAGTTACACTTAAAATCAGTCCTTCTTCTTGCAGATTACCATTTATTTTACAAGAGTTCAAAATCCTGTTTCACTCACTCACTCAGTCACTCCCTCATGCCTTTGGCCTCTGGTGAGGCATGGGTCAACGATCTCCCTACCGACTACACTTCTCTCTGACCTGAGCAGTACTTCGGAGTTGTATCCAAATGCATTGGACGATTTTCATCTCAGCCTCCAAACTTCTTCTTTTGGTGCTCTTCGATCTTCCTCTTTTCTTAATGCCCTGTGTGTTCCACCTCAGCGTTTGACGTTGAATGCAATTGCCTCGTCTCAGGATGTGCCCAATCTATTATCTATCTCCATGTGCTTTATCTAATTTCTTCTTCAAGACAACTTTGTTGAGTTTCTCACCAGATGTCTTCATTTTGAATGGTATTCGGCGAATGGATCTTCAAAATGTTTCTGAGGCAACGATTATAATGACGATTTGCCAGGTATTTATGGTGTGCTTGATCACTCGCCCAGTTTAGGAGCCATAGATGAGAGCTGCATTCACATTTAAGTTGAATATTTTGATTTTGGTCTTTTTGCGGATTAGTTTAAATGTCAGATGTTGTTTAGGTTTCGTAATGCATTTCTTGCTTTGCCGATGCGAGCAGTAACATCAGCATATGTGCTTCCTGTTTTCATCAATGATGCTGCCAAAGTAAGTAAAGACATTATAGTGGTTTGTAGAGGGTCAATGTCAAGCACTACAGGTTCGGAGTTCTATAGGGATGAATTTTTATTAGAATTTTCTTTCTCTGTGGATTCTCAGGCCAGTCTTGAGTGAGGTTGTTTTAAGCAGAGATGTCTTTTCTTGCATCTGGCGTTGGTTATATGGTAACAGGACGATCGCCATAATCAAGGACTTCCAACTGCTATACGAAAGTTCATTAGGTCTTCCTGCCATCGGTTGTGGTTGTCAAAATCCAATACAAATAGAAACAACCGTGGAAATAAGAGACAACTTTGAAGTGCTCCAGTGTGTCTTTTGATCTTTGGCTGAGGGAGCCGCTGTGGTCGGTTAACCTTGCTTTTTAAATCTTCATATGATTTCTCTTCACTGATCAATAATTACTCAAAACCTCAGTTTTCTTCTGATTATTTAACGACTACTTTACACTAGCTCCAACTCTTCTCCTAATTGACAACTGCTTAGACAACCTATAACAAATTAAATCATTTTCTTTTTCTCTAGATTTGCACATCAAAGCTATATTGACGATTTGTACTCAAATTCTCTTTCACTGAAGATCAACGACTATTTTACACAACAGTATGATCAAAATCTTTGTTCAAAACAAAATGCGTAAACACTCTCGTTGTTCTGAAACTAAGCTATACATGTCTATTAACGTACATATCTAATGTTTGTATTGCAGGCTTAGTATTACAGGGCGTGAACTAGAAACAAACTAAAAGTTACCATTAATTAAAAAATAAAAACTTTTTTTCCGAAGCGCACGTTTGGGAAAATTCGAAAGCTGATCAGTGAAGCACGAGACGCAGTCGAATAAAGTATTTATTCCATTTTCAGGACTCTGAAAAAGAGATTTACAACCGCATTGTTATTTGTGTTTATTTCATGATCATTTTACAAAATCTCCTCACGTGGACTAGCTAATACGTCATTTCTATACTTCATTGGCCTATGAAAACACACCTCTTATCCAATAGAAACCACTGTACTATCTTAAAATTTTATAAAAGATTTTAAAAAACTGTAGCTACAAGTTGATATTTTATAATTTACCTGCAGCAACCGATACTGGGGTAGGCCCGCGTAGGAGGCTATTGAACTGGCCAGCAAATCATCAGCAGGTCCTAGTAGCATAATTTTTGTTTTACCATCGTTCATTAAAGTATGGAAAACGCGTGGTCCATATTGCCCAATACCCTGATATTAGATTGAACACAAAACGATAATAATTTTATGAGAATATTATTTGGTAATTAAATTAAAAGTTTGCATTGATTGATGAGCGACACATAAATAATAAATATTAGTATAAATTTACAATATTTTATTGTGAATCTGTGAATTTGATTGGCTCTTTCATTGTTTTGTGAATAGCCAAAGAAAATCGTTTTCCATCAATTTTGACCAATCACGAAGCTTCATGCACATGACTGACAAGAATCGCTTTGAAAAAAAAGAAACAATGGCGTCGCGACAATTTTCCGAAATTTTGGACCAAGAAATTGAATATTTATTTGAAAGAGCAGTTCCAGAATTCGAAAAAATAAAAATAGCGACAAAATATGGAATGAAAAGTTTTAATGGTAAGGTAAAAGTTTTACTTGTGTATCCGTAAGAAAGATTTGTTTCACTCTTCAGTGCACATCGCGCCCAGTGTTTGAAATCTTTGTAAACACAATAAAACATTTTTTTTTCCTAAACGTTACTTCCACATTTTTATGCAATGAGAACATTGAAAATTTATACTAAATCAATTAGACTTGCTCGTAGAAAACTCGGGCTCGTAGTCTAATTGTTAAATATAAATTATAGTATAACCCTGTATATTAAATAAACAGTCAACTGAACATCCTTAATTCTGATTGGATACTCTACTAGAGGTCTATGTCATAGACATGATATATATGGAAAAGGCCGTATTTAAGCCAAAAAATTTCTGGGTCAAAAAAATATTTCTGTCCTAGAAATTTCTGATCCAAAAAATATTTCTGAAATAAAAAAAAATGAAATCTTAAATTGAAGTTTTAAAAATCAAAAATTTAGAAAAAAACTATCTTAAGGGTATAATAAATATATCTTATATCTGATCGAGATGGAAAAACAATCGTTGAAAGAGTTGAGAGCTCTTGCACGAAATAAGCGTATGAAAGGTTATTATCGAATGCGTAAAAAAGAACTAATCGATGCGTTGGAACAAATGAAAGATATACCTGAGGGGGTGCCAGCGTTGAATAAAGATCAACTTAACAAATTATTAGATAGTTTCGATGGGATGCCAACACAACTTAAACTTGAACTTAAGGATTGGATGGATAATAATATC
>JAOBRB020089712.1:4149-24004 GCA_027575285.2 Zoanthus pulchellus
AACTAACCTCCATACAGTTCAAGTGTTGGTGTGGGCCCCCTATTGTAGACTGTTGGGTAAATTCGTACGTGTGAGATATTAACTAACCTCCATACAGTTCAAGTGTTGGTGTGGGCCCCCTATTGTAGACTGTTGGGTAAATTCGTACGTGTGAGATTATAACCCACCTTCATACAGTTCAAGTGTCAATGCTGAACTATCTCAACATGGATTAGCTGGGATTAAACCAGTTTGAAAACTATATTTATAAACACGTTTATGTCGACACACTAACATTTCTCGAACTACACAGTTAGCCCAAGTACAAGCTAATACTAGACACTACCATCTTTCCCATTTCGGAAGAATAACTGTGTGTTTCCGTAAAATGAAAAATAGCTAAATAAACAACCAAAAGTCCAAAAAAATATCTTTATGTCTAACAAAGTCAATCAAAAGTTCAAATTTCTCAGGTGTGGTAAGTTAATCTTCTTTGTAAATGAGTTTAAAGTCTTTAAATCGTTAAATCTTGTTGGCAATCTTTTCAGTCTTATAGGTCTTTTATTACTTTCTCCTTGCTGCATAACTACCGCACCGTTGTTTGGTTCCTCATGGAAAGTCACCTCACACTGGGTGTTGGCATGATATGAATTAACATCTACATTAACATCGGGCTGTTTTATCTGATTAGGCGATTTTGCAGGTGGAATATCTACTTCACTGTCAGGCTAATTTTGTGCTGTTGTTTCATCCAAGTTTACTTCATTTTTCTTGTCATGGGTTCGTGGAAAAGCTTTACATGTGATGAATTCCTTCTGTACAGGGCCGTAGCTATAGGAGGGCAGCGGATTTTTCCCCCTCCCTTCCTAAATTTTGGATCTTAAGTGGTTTTTTATTTGGCAAGAAAAAAACTGTTTTTAAAAAAGCTCTCTAAAACGGAATATATTGAATGAAAATATTTTAATAATATTTTTAGCATAGTTGTAAGCAAAAGTAATATATCACCATCAACAATTGCAAGTCATGTACAAATGGGCAAAAATATGCATTTACATAATAGTCAAAAGTTGATTTTGTTAGGGGCTCGCCGCCAAGACTGCACAAAGTCTCATCTGCCTCTTGGCGGGAATTGTCTGAAAAATTGGCCCATTAACTGATCAAGCAGTCTGCATCGTTTTTCTTTGCCTTCGATTCTAACATGTCACGCCGAATTTTCAAAATGAATCTGAGTCTTCAGCAAAGAAACGAAAAGCTATGTTTTAACAACATGACTCAATTTAGCTACATTATTACGGCCTTTTTTGCCAGTATATTCTTGCCTTTATCCGACCACTTTAAGTGGCACTGCAGTCTAATTCATGTGACTTGGTTGAAGCCTACAACGATGCTCAAAATCTTGTCAAAGTACTGGAAAAAGTGAGGTATGACAAATTTTTCACAAGAGCATCAGGTATCGTCGCTACAGTTTGCGTAGAGCCAAGTAAGCCCAGAAGTGCAATAAGACAGAGAGGAAGAGGCAACGCCTCAGGAGACAACACACAAAAATATTACCGCTTGAATTTTTTTATACCATTCGTCGAGCTTGTCCTGGTGCACTTGAAATCCAGATTCTTAGAGAAAATTAAGGATGTGATGTTTGGTTTCTATTTGATTCCAAAACAGCTAGACAAACTCAGTGATGAAGTGGTTGAGAAGGAAAAGGGGAATTTCAAGATGAGTTACAAACAACAATGTCGGAGAGGCGCCTGAATGGCCTGCCTCTCATTAGCACTCAGAATCCGAAGACGTGCAAAGTTTATTGCCCCGTGCAGTGCTAAAACATTGGAATGGGGGCTGCAACCGAAAGATTGCACTTGGGTTTAACTATAGTGTGGCACTGTACGGAGTAGTAAACTTTTATCTGAATAGCACAACCAAACCATGGGCCTCTCAGTCAAAGAATTTTTGTTTCTGAGACGCGCATTTGCTTTGTATCTAGGGACCGCGCTTTTCTGTCTCAGCCTCGAATTTTTTAAAGCCAGTGTCGAAGCTGTATATGTTTTGTGTTTTTGCATTTAACATTTAGCTTATCTAAGCTTGCAACTTGCTAAAACCAAGGATCTTATGAAATGAAATGTGGAGCACCCTTTTAGAAATCTTTCCTTTTCATAAAAATGCCCTGCTGTACCAGGTACCATTTGGTGATTGAACTGTAAAACTGCTACCAGCTTTTGTCCCAACACGATGTGGCTGTGGGTGAAAAGTGGGTGTCATCTTACTTAATGATTTTTGCTTTAGCAACACTAAATCCCCTTCTTTAATATCACTTTCTTTTGCATGACGTTTCATGTCGATGTAGATCTTTCCTTTCGCCTTTGCTTCACTGTCTCTGTCTCTGACTTCAAAATTGTCTATAGTATGCTCTTCAATTCCAGGTAAACGGAAACGAAGCCAGCGACCAACCATAAGCTCTGCGGGACTTACACCTGTGGTTCTGTACATTGTCAAGAAGGCTCCTAGTTCCTCTCTCCTATCTTTTTTCTCAATCTGAGCAATTCTGATTCACTTTAGCATCAGATTTGATGCGCTTTAGTGTGGTCAGCGGTGAGCAAAGAGGATGGTGGTGAATTTTTTTGGCTTTTTAAGTTTGTCGAAGTTTTCATTATTTTTTTATTTATTGCAATCTAAACAGCAATTTCTTTCAGTCTATCAATTTTTTTTCTCTCTTTTATTACATTATATCTCTCTTTCATTACATAATTTAATTGGTTCAAGTATATTTTATTAGATTTCATATTTTTTTCTGACCTAGTATTGTAATTTTAACTGTTAATGGCCACCTGTTTTCAATTAGTCCCAAAGGTGATCACATGTGGCCTGCACTTTAGTTTTTGGTCAAATAAACTACATTGATATTGTTGTTGTTAACAGAGAAACATTCTGACTCTCTATTTCTCCATTCGCCTGCGGCCACAATGGGGTAGTGGTACGATGCTGAATTCCCTCATTTTCCATGAACTTTCTAATCTCGTCACTGATAAATTGAGAACCATTGTCCGTCACGATGCTAATATTTAATCCATGTGTTAGAAACATTCGCTTAAGGCTTGCAATTATTTTTCACTCGTTATCGATTTCATAACTTGTATCTCGACATAGCGACTATAATAGTCAAAACAAATACATCATCACCTTATGGCAAGGATGGTGTCATGGTCCACTTGGTAACTCTGTTGTCTTAACATGTCCTGCTGAGTTGGGGACTCCAACAATTTGGCAAGGGTGACATGTTTTGCATACCTCTTCCGCTCCTTTGTCTAGTCCTGGCCACCACACTTTTGTTCGTAGTCACGTTTCATGGTAACTATATCGGGATGTCCTTCATGAGCTATCCGAAGTACTTTCTCTCTAAGACTTTTAGGAATGATGATACTTGTTCCTCTCAGTACAAGCTTCCCAATAATTGATATTCATTCTTCACTAACATATACCTCTTGTTATATAGGTTGTTCCTTTTGTTTTTTCTGTAACACTTTCTCAAATTTGACAACTCTACGTCTTCAGCGGATGCTTCGTCTATTTCTCTAGTTGACATAGCTCTCGGTGTAGCACTCTCAGCAACATAGCGAACATAGTCATCAGTGTTTCACATTTGGCACACCGGTCTTACAAATCAGTCATGAAAGAAAATCAGCAATGTTAGTCTTACAAGGAATGTGCTTCACTACAAAATTATAGGGCTGCAATTCAATACCCATTTATTTACTCTTGCACTGGCATTAGACTTCTGGGAGTAAATATATCTTCTAAGGGCTTATGATCTGTCAAAAGTTCAAAGTCTATTCCATATATGTAAATATGGAACCGTTTACAGGCCCAAACAAGGGCTAAGGCTTCCTTTTCTGTTTGTGAATACCGCCTTTCAATGTCTGACAGACTTCTACTGGCATAAACAAATATTCTAGACTCACCATTTTACTCTTGCACAACTACAACTCCCAGGCCAAAAGATCCCGATCATCTGCAATGATCGCGGTTTTCACCTTGAGATCAAAATATCTCAGCGTTTCAGCATTTGCAAGTTTCTCTTTCAGTTCAAAAAGAGTTTTCCTGTTAATCTGTCCAGACAAATGGTTCTTTCTTTCTTGTTGATTTTATTAAAGGTTCAGCAACTGTAACTAGATGAGAGATAAACTTCCCACAGTAATTCACAAGTCCCAGAATAATTCTGACTTCTGATACTGACTCTGGTCTCCTAGCGTAGACAACTGCTTTAGCTGCTTTTCGTTGGTCCGATTCCTTGTGCAGATAATGCATGTCCCATGAATTCCAACTCAGACATGTGGAACTTACATTTCAGTTTGTTGAGAGTTAAACCTTTGTCTTGGATTCGTTGTAAAACTTTGTTGAGACTTTAATCATGCTCCTCTCTCGTAGCTCCGTGGATGAAAATGTCATCAAAAAGATTTCTTACACCTTGATAACCTTGGAGAGCTTACTGTATAACCCTCTGGTACATTTCGGGCGCACAACTTATTCCGAACATTAAACGTTTGTAAGGATAAAGCCCTTGATGTGTTACAAATGTTGTGATACTTCGCGATTCTTCCTTCAACTCAATTTGGTGGAAAGCCCATTTTATATCCAACTTTCTAAAGACTGTGCTATGGTTTAGGTCTTGTAGTACTTCGTTAACCGTAGGTATCGAGTGACGCTTTCTAATTATCGCTTCGTTAGCTTGTCTCATGTTTACGCAAAGTCGGAAGTCATTTTTTTTGGGCACAATCAAGACTGGTGACACCCACGTGTTGCTCCCTCTGCGTTTTCAATTATATCTAACTTCTCCAACTCTTCAAGTTTCTCTTACAACTTCGCTCTCTGGCTCAAAGGTGTGCGTCGGGGTTGCTGTGCCACTGGGTTTACCCTCTTACCTATAGGGATCTGAAGCTGAAAATCTTTTAATTTTCCAACTCCTTGAAAGCATCAACCTTTACGCTTTGACCCAGACAAATTAAACTCTCATTTCACATCAACCGCGAAGAGGACTGTTGACGCCGATTGCAGCACTAGTGTAGAACTTCGAGAACTCATTGACAGTTTCTCGGATGTGGATAATGCTTTCCGTTTACAACAAGTTACACACATTGAAGTGCTGAATGTGCTAAAACATCTGAGGTCAGACTGCTCAACGAGACCTGACCAGCTGCCAGCACTATTTGTAAAACTCGCTGCCGATTACCTAGCTGGTCCAATTGTCAACAATAATTATCAACTGTATTTCAAAATCATACTTTCTGCGAACATGGAAAACACTACGTATCAGCCCTGTCCCTAAAGTAGACAACCCTGTGAAAGAAGACCACCTACGGCCAGCATCAATTTTGTCCGTTCTGTCCAAAGCCTATGAAAAACTTGTCACTGCTCAATTGGTACATTACTGTGGGCTGTAAGGGCTAATAAGAGACACTGTGTCAAGTTTTCTCCAGGCCACTCAAAAACATCTGTTCTTTTAGGAATACAGGACGACCTAATTTAAGCAATGAAAAAGACAGAGGTCACACTTATGGTACTCGCCGACTTTTCGAAGGTATTTGGCACAGTCTGCTTTAAGACTGTTATCAAAAAGATGTACCGACTCGGGTTTTCGAAAGACTTCCTTGTATGGATAACTTGCTATCTGTGTGAAAGACAACACTTTGTCCAAATTGACAACAAAAAGTCTTCACCAGCCCTGAGTTTGGTATTCGACAAGGTTCCATTTTAGGATCTATGTTACTTAGTCTTTATGTTGCCGACTTACATGATTCCTTTTTACCAACAGTACAATGTTATCAATATACAGATTAGTTCGGATTAAATCAGATTGCAAACTATATTTATAAACAAGCTTTTAAATATCGACACACTAACATTTCCCGAATTACACAGGTAGCCCAAGTACAAGCTCATATAAAGATACTACAGATGCTGGCCAGTCTTGTAGACTGTTTTGCAAACTCGTGCGTGTGAGATATTAACTCACCTCCGTAGAGTTCAAGTCTCAATACTGGCCAATTATTGTAGGCTGTTGTGTAAATTAGTACATGTTAGATATTAACTCACCGCCATACAGTTCAATTCTCAATACTGGCCAGTTATAGTAGGCTGTTGGGTAAATTCGTACGTATCTCGCCATTGCCTGCTCTCGAAGACCGTTCTTCACTACTGTATTTTTGTCGCTGTTACCAGAGAACTCCTATAACAGACAAAATAACACTTAAATACAAAGGTACAATAGCATCATAGCTAAGCTAAATCCGTTATGAGCCCAGTGGCCCATGGAGTCGGCGCATATCTCCGGTTTCTGTAGTGTTAAGCGGATGAGAGTCTTTGACTCCCCCTGGATGGGACACTAATCCATCACAGGTTAGCTCCCATCAGACGCTGGTACTCATTTACCTACCCCGGGAGTATGGAAAGCTGAATTGGCTTAAGCGGAAAAGAAGGTCACACGGGACATATAGCTATACGGTTCTAAAAAGTGACGAAAAAGAGCTTTGCTTTAAAGGATGAAAATGAGAAAATATGATTTGTCATAGCTTGATCTATAGGGAGTCTTTAAACGATGGCTTTTCGGAAGCTATATTTAGGCTTTCTTAATCAAATTTTAAACAAAAAAATCTTTGAATTGGGTACTGGGTTCGTTCATGGATCGCCAAGCAACTATAGATTTATTTGATTGACTGCCGATTTGCAAACAATCTGGCAGTTTGATAATTTAGTGTCTCTGTCCATCTAATCGATATACTGATGCTCTGCGGCAGGCGGAAATGTCTTTGAGGACCACTTTCAGATAGAATTTGTAAAATTCTTGGTAAATAATAGGTAAAATGTATGGTGAATTATTAGTAAATGAGACTTTTATCCTTTTTTTCCTTGGTAAATGGCATGGGTCTTTTACCGGGACTATTTCCTGGCCTTTTCTAAAATCCTTGGTAAATAATTGGAAAAATTTTCGTAAGTGGTACCAAAAAAATTTCCGCATGCGACAGTTTTAGCCTAAATATGAAATTCAATATTCCTGAATACCAACTCAGTTTTCCAGTTACTTTATTTGCAAATTAGTACGCTCTCGCAGTATTTTTCAACATTTAAGAACAAACAAGTCCGAGACTCTGCAATCCTTTTAATTAGCAGCATCCTGAAATGCGAAATTGGTCTTTTGTAACAATTGCACTAGATATCCACAAATTTTTTATAATTATTTAACTAGTTTCACATATTTCAATATTTGGTAATGACCGTGGCTTAGAATATAACATTCTGCTTGCAGAAAATTTAAATCTAGTTATGATTGTAACCAACAACGTCTGTCATGAATTTTGAACAAATCGCTTTTTAAGTGAAGCCTTTTAGGTGGTGCAAGTTTAGATTCTTAATTTAACCAAAAGGTAAAATGTTTGTTTTCTTTTTATTGCAAAGGAAGGTTTACTGTTTGGCATTTATTTTTTGAATTTGCAATGAACCATTCGCAAACTTTTTTTTAAAAAAAAGTATGAAATATAGGGAGTCGCCGTTTTTCATATCTTCGTAGCTTCCTGTGTGCTTTTGATCTGCGATTATTAACATCCATTTTAATCCAGTTCTTTCCATCATTAAACTAAACGAAAAAGATCAGACTCTCTATATATACTCTTCCTAAGACTATTTTTTAAATCAACAGAAGTCATTTCACTTTCCGCTGCGTATGGTAGATAAACTAATGCAAAACTGCGCAACAGTAACAAAGAAAACCAGACGTCCTTAAAACGTTTGCTACATTTCAATGAGGAAGAAGTCAAACATACGTGTAAAAGACGGCAAAAGTTTAGTTTTTCTGATTTCAACGAATTGCAATATTAATCAACCTATTGTGTTTTGATTCCGAAGGGCCTGGTTGGCAATAGGAAGAAGAGTCTGCAAGGAACCTATCGTGTTTTGATTCCGAAGGGCTTGAGTGGGAATAGGAGGAAGAGTTTGCAAGGAACCTATTGTGTTTGATTCCGCTGCCTTGTAAAATACGAAGAAACAATTATCTGAATTGTCAAGATGTCCACAGACACAGAGATTGGAGTGCACCATTAATGTACATCATTACCCTTGCCATTCCGCCTTCTTCATAATATTTCCAGGAAAAACCGCGATTCGACAGTCGCAATTTGTACTTTGTTGTCCACTCGCTGTGGACCCGACATCCCTGCGTTGCTATAGCACATATGGAAAACACTTGACCCAGATCAATTTGGAGGTAACCAGTGTTTTTGTCACTCCCTACAGTTGTCCACCCGTTTACATGTTTATTCAGTCGAGCGTTGTGTGGAGCGTATGAGGAGGAGTAAGACGAAGAAGCTGTAAATCTTGCATCTGGTATAATAGATCTGTCGGTTAAACCAATAGCTGGGCAGCCTGAAAAGAAATGTAGCAAATGATTATATAAATTTTTGAAAAAAAGCTAAATGGCCAGAGTGGGAATAGGAGGAAGAGTCTGCAAAGAACCTATTGTGTTTTGATTCCGCTGCCTCGTAAAATACAACGCAGCAGTTGTCTGAATGGTCAAGATGTCCATAACACGTCCCTTAGTTCAGGAATACGGCTCAAGTTTGAAAGTTCACGTAACAAGAAAGATGGCTAAGTTATCGTCACGAAATTTCTAATTGATCTTTCAAAGTTTTTGTCATTGCTCGTAGTAGTAAAATGGCAAGCATTGATCATCAAAACAAGTGGCTATGTTTATCCCCATCTGAACAAGACATCCTAAGAGAATATACGAGAAGCAAATGGGATAGAAGTTTTAGCTACTTCTTTGACCATATTGAGAGCGGTGGAGCTCAAACTTGCTGCTTTTTAAATGTTATTTGGATTTTTGCAAAATGTTTTAGATAACAAGTTCCTTGGTGCGTTTAGAGGCGATCATGCAATACCGCTTTTCATTGACGCCAACATTTTACCCTTAAACTTTCTTATATTATCAGACTATATCAAATCTTATGCATGATGTCCATAAAAATACAGTGCCTTCTGGGATTTTAAATCTGTTTCAAAAATAAGTTACTGCCACTGCTACAATACAAGAGCATGGGCGAAATTTTTATGTTAATAGCTCCAACCTAGAATTATTTAAACACTTTCTTTCTCTCGCTTTGGGGCTAAACTGTGGAATGAGATACCTAGTAACATACGACAACTCCCTAAGAATAAGTTCAAAGCAACTATCCGCAAATTAATTTTTAATATTCTGCATTCAGAAAATGACTATATTGATACCTCTACCTTAATTAAAAAGATAAAACTAACTACACATACTGAAAAATAAAGACTATCTTATTAGTCTTTTATTTGTTTTTTGCTTTAGTCTGTCATTTAGCCCTCATCTATTAAAATTTGTAACGTTCCTTAGTTAAAAGCCGTAGCCTAAAATAAATTTCTTATATCTGTATGCGTTGTGCCGCCTCGAATAGCCTTGCTAGCTGTGGGCAATACTTTTGTAAATTATTTGTTAGTTAATAAATTAAAGTTCTGTTGTTGTTTTTATAAACAATACTGAAAGTGGACACACCTCCATAGTGTTCATATGTACATAGAATAGAAACATCTCCCCCCATAGTGTCCATATGTACATAGAATAGAAACATCTCCCCCCATAGTGTCCATATGTACATAGAATAGAAACATCTCCCCCCATAATGTCCATATGTACATAGAATAGAAACATCTCCCTCCATAATGTCCATATGTACATAGAATAGAAACATCTCCCCCCATAGTGTCCATATGTACATAGAATAGAAACATCTCCCCCAATATGGCCATATGTACATAGAATAGAAACATCTCCCCCCATAATGTCCATATGTACATAGACAAAGACACACACCCATAATGTCCGTATTATGTACATAGACAAAGACACCCCCCATTATGTCCGTATTATGTATATAGACAGAGACACGCCACCATAATGTCCATATGTACATAGACAAAGACACGCCTCCCTAATACCAATATGTATATAGACAAAGACACACACCCATAATGTCCATATGTACATAGACAGAGAGACAACCACCCTTATTCAGTGTTGTTTATACTGAGAAAGAGCCTAACTTCTACCTCAATCTTTTTGTACCTGCAGTTGTCGTCGATAGAGCTGTCGAGATGCGGACGTGTAAAAGGTAAATTAACTGGGTTTTCGACTGTAGTTATTTACAACAGAAAAATGGGAACAAATAATTCATGATACCTTTGTACTTCTACAAAAAGCCTGTAATTTGCAAAGATATTTAAGTTGAAAGTGTGTTGTACCATAAATTGCTATTTTTGTAATTCATTGAAACAAGACTTAGAAAAGATTTTTTCATTATACTTAACTAAGTCTTAGCCTAGCTGTATGACCTTATAAATTATTTGTAAAAACGTTTAAAACACATAAGGGTTTTAATTTGTTTTTTTCTATTACTCGCTAATTGGTTTGTATATGACCTAAATTGACACCGCTTCAAAATGTCGGAAGTGATGTCAGGGGAATCCAAAAAGCTGGAAGTGATGTCAGGGGAATCCAAAAGGCTGGAAGTGATGTCAGGGGAATCCAAAAGGCTGGAAGTGATGTCAGGGGAATCCAAACATTACCGGTTCCATGCGGCTTTTTCTTTCCTTTCCTACCCTTGCTCTCGCCCTTCCATCCCCACCCCACCCCCTTCTCCTTCTCCTCCTCTTCCTCCTCCCATCCTCATAAAACGGCTTTTAAAACAACCCATTTGATATTGCGTACTTGTGTTTAAAAATGATCAATCAAAATGGAGAAACAAACTGGAAGTTAAATAAAACCTTAATGAATAGGTATCTTGTTTATTTCGCATTTCGGGCGGACGTGGTTGGCGCAGTTGGTAAAATCTCTGCTTGCCAACCAAAAGGTCCCAAGTTCGATTCCGGCACTTTGCCTAGATTCGAATATTTGTGTGGCCTTCTTTTCCGCCTAAGGCAACTCAGTTTTCCATCCTCCCGGGGTAGGTAAATGAGTACCAGCGATTGCTGGGAGCTAACCTGCGATTGATTAGTGTTCTGTCCAGGGGTAGTCAAAGTCTCTCATTCGCTTAACACTACAGAAACCGGAGATAAGTGCCAGTCTCATGGGCCACTAGGCTCGTAAAGAATTTAGCTTATTTCGCACTCTATTATCATTAAACGTAAACAGAGAAGCCCATCTAAACTTGAATTCACTATTAGAAAATAACAACCTCTTAGACTTTACTGGACAGATTTTTTATTCCATTGATACTGAGAAAATACCACCTCAGGAAGAAAGGCGAAAAATTTTTCTGAAAACTGATCTATCTTAAGTTTAATTGAAAAGAAATATTTTTTCTTATTGAAAATAAACACAACCACACGACAACAATCAGACTGAACAGTTGTCGATTGTAGCTTGACAACGAAAACGAAACAATGAACGTTTCAACGTCAGCCATTTCGACAAAACGCCAATATTTTGCTTTTCTTTTCCATGGTTGTCAAGCTATAAAAAATGTGTCCATTGTCTTCATTTCAGTTCGCCTGTCATAGAAAACGTATAGTGAATTTACCGATTGGCCAAGAGTTCAAATTGACATCTCATTTTTGTCAGGTTAAATAAAGTTGAATAACCTGATCAAGGGCCGGTTAAGACTCGCTACCATGCATACAAACCGAAATCGAATGCGAAGTGCAATTCCATTTGAGCATGCGCACATCTATTTGATTTTAAAACTGTTCATGTTTTAAGCTGTAGCAACCGTATCTAATCATTTATGTCAAATCTTGTAACTTATATATGTTAAATATTTAGTATTTAGACATCATTTTAATTATTAAGTTTGTTGGCCCATTACCGTAGATTACTTTCACAGTTTTCAATTATTTGTAATATTGTAATTTATTACTTCACTTTCATATAACATACTTTCAAATGTATTCAGTCGATTAAGTCAAAGTTTGTAACATATGAACAATAGTTAACATTTCAACGCAAATTTAATCTAATGTTTCAGACCATTGTAAATTACTTTGCTCCTCGCCTCCAATAAAAGCGGCTGAAACGCGTTTCACCTACACCTTATATGATCATGTCGAACATACAACTGATATAGAAACTTTTCAAAAAGTCTTTGGAAACGGAGATGGCCTGCTTTTGATGTATTTCCCTTAAGGAGATTGATGAGGAAATACATTATTCACTTATTTTCAAATGTGCAAAAAAAAAAAAAAAAAAAAAGTAGAGTCAACAGCATTATTTTGCTTTTCTTGCATCAAAAGAAGTAGAATTTTGAAACTAGAACAAATGGATGAATAGATGGGTAAACTCTGTGCTTAGACAGCAATCAGACATCAAGAATCAACTCTCTTGCAATACAAGGGGTGCGTGCGCTTAAAAAAACCTTAACAAGAAAACTCAATCAGGTTTAAGCACTAGCTTAACAGTTCTTGTGGCTCTCTAGGTTCTTTATTATTCTTGAAACTCTTATTATCTCATTGCTTTAGAAATCAGAAGAAAAATTCATTGTTATTGAAATCAAAAGTAAAGCTATTTTTTCCTAGTAGCATCTTGGGATCTTGTGAGCAGTGTGGAACTCTTACCTTGAGGACGAGTTGCTCTGAGCAATGCAAGAATTATCAAAAACGCCAATAAATTCATCTTTTTCTGGCTTCTGGCAAATTGTTATCTTGTTTTAATTTTTCTAAAATCTTTTGGTTAACTTTACCTGACTGCGCGCCGTGCAGATTCAGTACACCAGAATATGTAGTTTAAAATGATCTTTAGCTTTATATGACATACTATAGTTTCTGGACAAGCCAGGACAAGATCTTTAAATACTGTTGTTTTTCTTAAAAAACAAATGTAAAGTAATCGCTTTATTTTTGTGCAACCACATACTTAAAGTAAAAATGAGGAGTTAAATGAGTCCATTTTGGAAAATGTTCTTGTGTAATATATAATGTCCTTATTTTCAAATTGAAACAAAACTTTCCAGGTAAAAAAAAAGGGAAACAATGGGTTTGCCTCTCTAAATATTTGTTCATTTAGTTCCTTAATTGTTTTGCAATACCATTTAATACAATAGATGTTTATTACAGCATTATGTCTGTAAAAGTGTTTCCTATAAAAGAATAAGATAAAATCAATTCTAAGGTTTGGTATATTAGACCTCTCCATTTATGAGGTTTGGTAAAGCAATTATGTAACACAGACATACAATTAAATTCGTTTTTAAAAAGGACTTTGTATGTCAAGTTTAAACAAGTTCCATACACTTGTAATTATATCTCCAGGGTGACGGTTACTTGTATATTGTGTTTGCTGGATTCTTTAAAGGAACAACCAATCAGAACGCGGCTAATGAACAAGTAGAGGCAAACAATTCACAATGGCTCTCATAGATTTCTTCTTTTTTCTTACAGTTGCAATGACAGCGTAAAATTACATTAATTAATTAAACTGGCATCTGGTGTTTACTCAAATGAGACTGTATCAATCATAGACAACGAGTTGGTATTTTCTTCTTACGAAATTGGTAGGGTATTCTCAATGAAAGGTACTATACCATTTGCTTTCTATATATGTCGAATAAGGGAGCACTAAACATAGAAAATGCCTCCAACATTTTTAAACATTTTAAAGAATCTCCACTAAGAAGAGCAGCATCTTGCGACTGTGACTGTTTTAAGGCGTTAGACACTGCCAGTGTCGCCACCATTACTATTCAGCTCAAAACAAAGGAATCTCAGTATAATCACTAAAAAATCAAGAATTGTACCTCATTAAATTTAAAGCTTTATTTTCAATTGACTTTATTCTGTATAAGCATAATCTCCTCTCGCTCAGTACACAATTAAAATATATTTTTCTAAATGTTATTTAGATTTAATTATTAATATTGAATACAGTAGTATTGAATACAATAACTTTACTTGTTTGACTGGAGAATAATAGATGGCTAATGGTTACCCGAAACGTATTTGGACCTACTTGTGTTTTATTTACAAAAGTTGGCTCCATACTTTCACTGAGACCATTAATTGTTTTTCATACTATGATCCTCAGTAATTGTTAAAAAGATGATACTATATTCTATATTATAATCCTGGCAATATTTTTCTCTTCTGTATCATTAGTATGAAAAAACTTTGAAGAATGTAAAAGAGCCACTTTTTAGACATATATGGACTCTGTTTTTGCTATAGTCAAGATTTACTTTTACAGTTGCGTCTCACATTGTAAAACATTCGATTTTCCTTTGAAAGTTATCTTTTAACTGCTTTTGACGCAAATATGAATGATCAAAGCGTTTCAATAATTAATCTTCAATTTGTTTTAGTTAAAATTTATTTTAATTATTGTTGTCAAGCATTCGTTTTTAACCAAACTGAGATAGCAAACATCTTTGGTAATAGCATTTCCGTGCAATTTGGACTAATATAAGGCTCTACCACGAAGTTTACTTAAAAACAATCAAGTATATCATCACACAGTTAATTAAACTACGTGACATACGCGTACGCATGCTGTTAACTTAAGTTACTAAATTAATCACGTCTATCTTTTTCTTGATGTCTAAGATAAGGTGAAAACTATAAATAGAGTAAAATGCTTACTAAAGAAAAAAATGCCAAAAGAACACCACTTTTTTTAGGTAACTTTATGCAATTTAAGGTGACTTTGCAGAACGTAAAGCAACTTTGTGCACTTTCACAACTTAAAGCAATTTTACGAAACTTAAGGCAACTTTGCGCAACTTTAGGTGACTTTCACATCTTAAGGCAACTTTGCACAACTTTCATTGGTGGCCTACGCAACTTAAGAATAGGAAAGTGATCAGTAACACTCGCTTTATTATAAGAACCAGTAAATTTTATCAAGACGCAATTGTTTTAAACATTTTTAGCTGCTTCAACTTCAACTTTTTCTTTTTGGAGTGCTAAATCCTTATACGAGGCTAGTGGCCCATGGGCCGGCGCTTATCTCCGGTGTTTGTAATGTTGAGCGGATGAGAGTCTTTGACCCCCCTGGACGAGACACCAATCCATCGCAGGTTAGTTCCCAGCAGACACTGGTACTCATTTACCTACCCCGGAAGGATGGAAAGTCGAGTTTGCTTAAGCGGAAAAGAAGGTCACACAAATATTCGAATCTCGGCAAAGCCCGCGATCAAACTGGGGACCCTGTGGTTGGAAAGCAGAGATCTTACCAACTGCGCCAACCACGTCCGCCCTCTATTTGAAGTAACTGCAGAACAACGTGTCACGATCCGGCCAATAATGATCTCGTTTTAACTGCGTATTAATATTTTAAGAACGGTGGATGAACAAGAGCAAAATTACCGACACTGGCAGGGTATTCTGCAGTTCAGTTTAATTTGTTTTGTTCGAAATGATAAGAAATCGAAACAAAAACTAAAAGTAAAAGATAATTTATTGGAAAAAAATGAAAATTGTCTGTATTTTAAAGCAATCTCTCTAGATCAATACTATCCATACTAATAAATGGAACGGTGATTTTGTGCATGTAGAGTTTTTACTATGTCTATGCACACTGCGAACGTATAAATTGCAAGATTCGGTAACGTTTAGATTAAAACCACTTTCACTTTCTTTCAGCGTCAGCGTGCCTGTGCTTGTAATCAGTTCAGTTTATTTATTTTATCAGAACATTACATATAACATGACACACTTCCCTCAAACAGCAGAGCTATAGTCTCGACGGGTAGTATGTGGACGCTAAAACATGTAAAATTGTCCTTAATGAAAATAAAAGTTCAAGAAATATACAATAAATCAAAGAACAAATCATAAATCAAGTAGAAATAACAGATAAAAACTCTACAGTGAGAACGACACACATGTTATTTATATACATGCAGCTATTAACTGGGTTTCGCTTTTGACGACATATCACCGATTATTTGCTCTACATGAACATATCAATCCTGAACTTGAAGATTTTGAAATATAAATATCGATATCGTTATCTTTTTCTGGAAAATATGTTTTAGAAAATTTCAGTAAGCTTCCTGGAATACCAATCCAAATTTTACAGCAAATTCTTGAAAAAGAATTTCTATGTTGATTTAATCTAGAACTCTTTATATTACTAGAAGCTGAAGATCGGGTATTGTCATTGCGTAATTCTATTTGGTGGGAAAGAGCCTCATTGTTCTTATGACGTTGTTCTTATAACTAAGCGTGTATCCAAAAAACAAATTTGTGCTATATTTATGTAAATAACGTCTTTCCTTTATGATTTAGACTTACAATTCTTCATTTAATTTTTCTTAGAAAAGATTGCAATCTCTTGAAGGATAGCAACAAATGCTTTCGATAACAATGTTGTATTGTTTTTGCTTTTCAGTTTCTGCTCCTGCCCAGGATAAGTGTTGATGTCGATGTGTTCGCTCGGTAATCAAACGCCCAGATCTTCAGTTAGAGTATCAGTTTAGTGGATTTGTGATGAAATCACCTAATGTAGAGTTACACTTGACCGTTGTTCTTTTAACTTTAAGTTTTCACAGAAAAGATTGTAATTTTTTCTCAGGGATAGCGACAAATACTTTCGATTAGCATATTCTTCCAGCAAGATTTTAAAATATTAGTTGGGAAGCCAATGCCATGCATGTATGTATTCTAATGAGCTTTAATTTATTATTTTGAAGTACATGGACCAACTCCCCCTGCGGATTTTATTCAACTTATTGAATCGATATTCTGATATCTATCACCCGAAATGTCAATGTTCCTAATGTTGTAGTATTGTAATGTTGTTTCTGAAAGTACAGGTAAAAAAATAATAATACTTTATTTATTGTCAATAGCGAAAGAAGTGGTTGCCCGTTTCTCCTAGCCAAAGGCAAATGTTTAATCGTTCGCGATCGACGGCTCAGAGCTTTGCGTGAAAGTCGAATATGCAAAGGGAAGAAAACCGAAGTACCCGAAGAAAAACCTTCAGAGTCATAATTTATTGTCTTTTATTGAGATCGACAAATCTCAGCCCACATGCCGAGCACAGGAATCGAAAGTTTACTAGTAAAGTAAATTTATTTAAAGACCCCGCAATTTTGCTTAATCTTGTGGTATAGATTGCCCTTTTGCTTAATTACTTAGGATTCTATATTATTTGGTATTTGCCCTTGAAGGTTTCTTAGTCAACAAAAGGACCTTGGATAGATCTTTTATTCTTTAGATTCAAGGATGCTATTATAAGAAAAATGAACCCAACTTCCCTGTCAAAGTCAGAGGTGAGAAGCTTCGAAAGTTGAGAAAATGTTTAACAAAAATTGTGTGCGACTTTCAGTATCAACCAAAATCAAACAAATAGAACAAGTTATAAAATAAATATAAGAAGAGTAGACAAATTACGATGATAAATTCTAATGACCTGGACCCAGTTGTTCAAAAGCTGTTTAAGTTTAAAACTGGTTTATGCAAATATTCAAACAACAATTTCTTTTTTAAGGTAAGGTAAACGTTTATTCATGAATACTATTTGGACTTCTCTCGGAGAAGTCTTGTTAATGTAGGTTAATTCCAATTGGACACAAAGCCGTTGGTTAGATATTTAACCCCGGGTTAGTGCTAATCGGTTTTTGAACAACTTGTGGGCTTGGCCCTGAGAACGAAACATGAAGCGCCAGTGCGCACTCCAAAAAGCAACGAGGCCTACATTGATGAAAACAAGACTCTAAATAGACCGCCGTCTGGTTAGCCTAGTTAGTAAGGCACCAGTCTGCTGTGCGGGAGGTCTCGGGTTCGAATCCCGGCCGGACCAACACTCAGGGTCTTAACATAATTGAGGAGAAAGTGCTGCCTTTGCTCTAACATCTTCAAAAGGTTAGACTTTCGCGTCTTCTCGGATAAGGACGTTACACCGTAGGCCCAGGAGTAAGATCATTGTAAGGGACCTCGAGTCCTATTATCTCTAGTCCTTGGAACCTCACCAAGTTCCTAAATGTTCATAAATGCTAAAAATGCTAAATATTGGTAGGATTTGACTTCTTCTTTGTGGTTATCTTGTTTGTGAAATTTTTGAATTTTTCTCTTTTTAAGATATTTGTATTAGAACAGTAAAGACGAGAACGACTGGATGGAATATTCCCGAGAAGATATCGCCCCCCCTCCATATTGCTTTCATCCACCAAGAGAAGCTCTTCCTTCTTTGGCATGGCATCGTAAATCTTAATTAACTTTTATCGTAATGTTTTATCTAAAATTCTATATTTCTGAGTAGTTTTGTTTAGTGGCGCGCCGTTTACTTCTTTTGAAGGTTGTTTTCTGTGCGCAACTTGTCGCTTTTGGTGTGTGGCATGTGCTGTAAATTCTAGTTAGCACCGTTTTATTGTCTTATGCCTTTGAGTTATGGTTTGTTTTACTTTATTAGCGTTGTTCTGTTACCGTGCTCACTTAGTGGATGATTCCACCTGGAGTGTTCTCCAATCGGTACAGGATTAAATGGAGCCGAAATCAAATGTAGAATTGCACGCAATTTAGACTAACCCGCTGATGATTTTTTATCAGCAGCATTAAAGTTCAGATAATTTTCTATTATATAATAGTGGTAACTGTTACTTTTGAATTTTTATAAAAGTGGTCCTCTTTTTTGTTTCCCGTGATTCATTGCCAAACAGCAATATAAAGATGCTGAGGTTGAAATTTTGAGATGACGTATCAGGGCTCCTTTTAAGGTGGTGGCACTGTCGGAGTTCCGCATGTCTATACGTGTTTTGTTTACCTCGATAACCATCCAAGTATTGTAAATAATTTGTTGATATTCATAAAACTTCCTCAATTGTGTAATTCTTACTCAGAGTTAAAAATAAGTACTTCAAACAAAAGCTAAGTACACACAATAGTTTGCCAAATTTTTGACTTTATTGAAAAACCTTCATGGCAACTCTGACATTAAATCAAGTTTGTCAACTGATGTCATTTTTAAATTCACAACTCTTGCTCTGACGGAGGTTTTCCGTTAAAGTCGAAAACTTGGCAAACTTTTGTGTGTGCTCAGTTTTTTTTAAGTCATTGTAAATAAATTGTTAAAAGTTTTTGTTAATAGTTTTGTATTTTTGTGAAAATTCCCATTACTGTGTAATTATGTTATCTAGGGAGGGGATCTACTCTAGATCTGGTGTAGTGATGAAAGTATCAAAATTTGTCTCCTATAAAGGCTATATTTTATATTTACTTTTATTTCCTTATATTATCTTCATTACATAAACGGTATTTTTGAAGTTTCGGTTTGGAGAAGAAATTTGGCGACGGTTGAATGGCATGATTAGAAATTTGTACGTTGATTTAAAATGTGTTAACACGTCAAGATTGCCTGTTTTGAGAAATCTCTCGCTGTTTTGAATAATATGACACTCCTGTAGTAAACTGATTGTATTGTAGAATAGACCATTTTCCTTCGCAAGTAGATACTTCACATATGATTTTCCCAATAATTACGGGCATATTTTAGTGCCTTAATCACTACTACCTTTTCGCATTCCAGATGCCGCAAACTTCAATGACAACGGACTCAATTTTTGCAGTCTTAGCTACAGGTAGCCCAAGCTTACTGATGAGTAATATATTAAGCGTAGAGTAATTTAGTAGAGAAATATAGAGAGAATGTATGGAGTTTTGAAAGTACTATATTTTTTCACTTTAATACAAATAAAGATAGAGAAAAACACTCACCGTGTCCTTTTGATGTTCTCAGTAATCCATCAGTTGAACAAGTTTCGGCGAATTCCCTTAGAGTTTACAGGGCCGTAGCCAGACTCAAAATTTAGGGGGTGGGGGGGGGGGGGCATTTTTAAGAAACGAAAATATTTCAAAAATGGTTTGCTACAGACGCTTTTAGCTCCTTTCGAGA